>JALLPD010001059.1:0-13160 GCA_036940065.1 Cyclotella cf. meneghiniana
TGTCACATCTTCAATCTAAATTCATAGGTTCTGGTCTAGTAAAAAAACAGAACATTGGAAAGTGGTTCTGGTCTGATTGGCATTAATTTCCGACAGAATTCAAAATTCTGCAGAATTCCGACCATAATTTGAAACTTAGAATCTCTGATTCTCACTTTTTCTCTGAATTTCTCAAATAATTTGAAAAGTCGCATGTTTTCTTGCATCAAAACAGTGAAAAATCACTTGATATCTCATGCAAATCGGGTATTTGCAAGAATTCTCATGTGGGGCTATTGGCAGGGTATCCCCTTGCTGTGTGACTTGATTGTGGTCCTTGTTAAGGTACCAGATGTGCCCCCAAGATTAAAATGACTTGGAAAAATGACTCCGCATTGTTTTCATGCTCAACTGGGATTAATAATGAGCTAAGTGCCTTAGCCCTCAAGCAGAGTACGTGAGAATTCACTCTCAGGCAATATCAATTGCCTTGGGGCTTGATCATGATTACATAAACCTTTCACAATCTCGATTGTTTTAATGATTCACACAATCAAAAGGCTCTTCCGTGATCACTTTGATCAAATGGGCTGTATTGCAATCACTCCCTCATGATTGGGGCTGATCCATGACAATGCTAGTCATTTTTGACATTGCACTGACTCCCCAATGAAACGGGCTGTTGCGCACACAAGAAGGCTTCCTGCAGCATGACTCCGCCTCTCTCCTGAATCCAACTTGGGCAATAACTTGATCAATTTCAAATATGATGGGACAAGAAAAATACTTGTAGGATTGTACACTCCTCCTTGAATCCCACATCCAACCTAGGCCCTTGTGAAACTCCAGCTGCCACCTCACCAAAATTGATGAAAGTTCCTTGGGAGCAACTTGAAGGACGAGAACTTCAAGGGGGATTGTGGTCATTTTAGTGTGACCAATCCCTAAATGGGGTTATGAATAATGTTTTAGGTCTAAATGGGCTACACATTATTTAGGGTGTTGTCTAGGCCCTGGAAACATTTTTACGTCTATCAACCGTTATAGTTTTGTGCCCACCTGGCTCAGGTGCCATTTTCTTCCATGCTTCATCTTGCTTTTGTCTACATCTGTTGCTTGTATTCTTCTGGTTCCTTGTGGTTTGATTAGGAATCCGAGCTGTGTTGGATGATGGATTGCCTCAGGATTATTGCCTAGAGAACTTGCTGATGTTTTAAGTTTGGACTTCATTTGCTTTGAACGTTTGAAAATAGTATCTTTGAACTGTTCCAACTCTGCATTCCATGCAATAACTTGTTGTTCTTCATCTGACGGAGTGCTAAAGGGCCAATCTTTGTTTGAAAGCAACATGCCATACTTGGTTTTTGCCTTTTACATGATTGCTCTATAATCTGCGTTGATCATGTTGTTGATGTTGTCATAATAGTCATCTCTCTTTTGATTCATGTACTTCCTAATTCAACATCGGGAATGAGTTGGTAAGCAGAAAATAAGATATCTTCCTTGTTGTCTGCTCCTTCACTTCTTGCTAACAATTGTTCAGATTCTGCATGAAATAGGAGTTGACCTTGTCTACATCACCCTTGACTTGGATGCAGTCTCTGGCAATGCCTTCAGGTTGTCTTGCAATGCTTTATTGGTGGCACCAGTGTGTAATGTGTTTATTGCATTAACTCCTTGTACAGGAGTACAGCAACAGAGACATTTGTGAGGTTAACCAGATCTTCATCACTGAGGATCCAACTGTGTTTTGCAATGAGTAGTTGGTCTCAAGCGGCTTCTGTAAGTGATGCCAGAATACATTTCGTCATCATGTCATTATTTTGTGCAGCTCTCTGATGTTTCTTGGCCCCATTGTACTTCCAATAGATCTGAGACTGGGCCCTCAAGTGGTCATATGGAATTTGATCATACTCCGAGATGAGGTTCATGTCCCATCTGGCAACCTGATAAGTAACAATTTCTTGTGCTGGATTCATGCAGCCCATAATTTCACTCCTTGATTGAAGCATCTCCTGGAATCTCACCACTTGTGTGGCCTTGGGGTCAAATTTCTCTTCCTCATCATCCATTAGCTTGGACTTTCCTGTGTCATACAAGCTTTGGCCCATACGAGTAGAGTAGTCAATCAGCTGTTCTGGATTGGTGGTACCTGGTGAAAGGGCAAAGGTAACGGCAGGTGGTACAGTGGCAGCTGCCAGGATTGGAGCAGCACCAGGAGCAGCGGCAGCACCTGCTAGCAGTGGTTGGATGGCGGCTAAGAGTGCAGTCATTTGCTCATTAAGGTTGGTGATGCTCTCTCAAAGGTCGTCCATGTTGATATGCGCTTGACTTCTTGTGAGCACAATTGTTGCTGATAATAAATGGTAGTTATGCAAATGAAATCTGTCTTGCTTGACCTTTTAGTCTTCTCTCAACAATTTACTTGCTCGTGATACTCTAGGGTGATCAGGTCCCAAATATTATGTTGAAGTTCCAGTTTGAAGTGCAAAGATTTAGAAGTTTGTTTGTCCAGTGGAAGCATGTTATCTTCCTACAATTAAAATTCGAATCAATGGGTAACTAGATGGCTTCTGTGTGGTTGTGCGTCCCCAAATTTATCTAAGCGGGCTACTGTATGATAAGTACTGTGGTAGTAGTTAAGGTGGTCAAGAAAAATATTTTATGAGCACAACAAAATGCTCGACAAAAACAAGTCAATTTGAAGTTGTGTTCTAGTCTGATTGGGAATGACAATCCCAAATGAAACAATCAGTTGGTAGGGAAAAGCGGTTTCGGCATAAAAACCCTGTCAACAAATTAAAATTTTATTTTTTTGGGCTCTTGGCTGCTATTGGCCCAGAATCCAACAGGTCATAATGGCTTGATTATAACCCTGAAGCAGACACAAAAAATACGGGACAAAACCAATCAAATCCGGGTTATTGGTGTTAACCACGACTAATGCCCCAGTCAGTGGCAAATGGCCTAAGACACCACCCTTGATATTGTAGGGAGAAAAGAATTGAAACTAATACACTGAATTAAGCCGAACCTATTAGTTTACTATGCTGTATTGTGTTTTGTTAAATGCTCGCATAACTGCACGGAATTCCTCAATGTCTGGAATATTGTTACATTAAAATTACAACCAAGAGTGGAGGCAAGAACCGACGTATAAAAAGATGAGCAGTTAACAGCTGATCTTCTTGTTCTAGGTATCCCCTTTTTCAGTGTTAATTTTCTTGATGCCCTATATCATTCACGGGTTCTTCATCTCCACCCCAAGTCATTAGTCCATCAATTAGACTTTGCATAGACATTGTCATGTTCTCTCCACTAATACTGGCATTGTATTGCTCTTCAGATGGCCTTCTGTCTAGTACACTCGCAATGCCTAAATCATCGTGTGGGCATGTGTATATGTCCATTGCTTCATCGACACTTTGGGTGCTGGATTCTGCAGCTGATATAATATCCTGTTGTGGGGCGAAGTGATCATTGTCCACGTCGAAAAGGTCGGGTGGCTGAAAGAAACAGACATTGTCAGCTGATTCATCTAATGCAAAGGCGCTTACTGTCAACTCCGTGACGTCAACAAAAGCTTCTGGAAGCGATGCTGCAGAGCTTGAAGCGTGCATAGAATCATATGTAGATTCGATGTCTTCTTTCTTTACAAGTCCATCCGAAAAAAAATCTATTTCCAAAGTCTGCTCTTTGTTGGAATCAAAGAGACTCGTGCTTGTTGTAACCTCATGGGCTACAGGAGTCTGTGCGTCTCGTAGTACTCTACAAACTTCGGTGTCACTTGATATCATGATGTCCTCTTCCTCAGTCCCCAGGGTGTGATTTGGGATAATATTTGCGAGCTCTTCTGGTGCAAAACAAAGAGTCGACGAGTCGACAAGGCCATCGCGTAAACTTTCCCATGCATCCGCTGCGTTTCGACAAGCATCTCTTTGAGACCTGGCATATTCAAGACACGATCGGAGCAATTCTCGTTTGCGATACGTATTCCAACATTTTACATCTTGGGCGAGCGATACCGCAGCTCTTTTCTTTGCCACGTTTGATTCGTACTCGACAACGGTAGCATGTATGGCATGACTTTGTGACGCTGCTGCTTCGGATTGAGCTGCGTTGATTTCGTCTTGAGTACACGATGAGGTCAATGACTCATATGCCTTTTTGGACTTGGCAGCAGCAGTAAAGGCAGCAGCCTTAGCTCTGGAAGCTGTGCGGGATGCTATGACTGCATCTCTGACTTCATTGGTTGCTCCAACTGCGGCCGTTGCTAAGGCAGATTGCCAAGCTAGATCTGCATCGGGAAAATGACAAACGTAAAAAAATGAGATCAGTGACACTCACACAATTCAATAACCAAGCATCTACTATTCGTTGCCTTACCATCTGAGATGATTCTACTGCCCTTATTGAGTAAAACGTAGGAATTTCCCAATGCTGCAACCCCATTGACAAGCGAACGTTGATTAATCACGCCTCCACGGCTATCACCAAACGAGTCGATGTCTTTAAGAAGATCAATTTGCAATGCGTTCTTCGTGCTCTGTGTCGCCTCTATTATCATGCTGGAGTGATGCAATCTTTTCAAGATACGGTCCACCGACTTAATGATGCCTTTTAGCTTGTCAATGTCGCTATCAACTTTTACTGAGCCCAAAGTCACTGCATCTGCCGTGTGACTTTCATACATCGTTGTAGGAGATTCCTGTCTTGCATTCGATGTGCCATATACATATCTAGATCGAGATAGCGAGTGAAGACCACCCTCCCCAGGAACAGAGAGAACATTTGTCGCGTTTAGAACATGATGTTCCTCTGACGGACCCGGAGAAGGCAGCAAATCATAGCCTCCGATACCTTCAGCGCTCAAAAGCTCACTCTCAATGCTTATCACTCCTGCTTCAAAATCTCCCTCTACAGACTCTCGCTCTTGGTGGTTCAGTCTCTGTGCGCCTCTTGCATTGTCTGACTCGTCATCATCCCAGTTGCTCGACGAAACACCAAACTTGGGCAAGGACGCATGCTGTATCTTCGCACTGGTGGATTCGTGCCCTGCAGTTTCAAGTATTCCATGGAATTGGAGCGACATGGCAGCGCGAGCAGCGGTTCGTATCCAAGGGGCATCGTCGCCATCCGATAAATTAAAATAGGATGACGCATTTTTGGCGAGGAGGGTTGATAATATGGCGTAGAAGGAGGAAGTGCTACCATCGGCAGAAGACAGAGATTGATTTGTTCTCCTTCGTTTCTTCTGCTTCGCATGATCCTGCAAGATTTGTTTTGCACATTCGAGACCGGTTTGACTAGCCTAAAAGAGGTAGAATCGTTCAGGGACGTGAGAAACAACCGAATGTCGTCCGTCTCAGCAGTGCCGAACACTCACCGTCAATACAGCATTCAAAGGAAATAAGGTAGAGAGAGCTTCATTCTCCAGCAAATAATTCAAATAACGACCCATCTTCATAGCCACATCAAAAGGAATATCTTCCTCACGACGAGGCACTCCAGAAAACGAATGGTATGCCCCCCTTGACGACGAAGACTTTGCTTTGCTCTCCGTCTTTTTCTTGGTCGGCGACGATGGAGACACTCCCAAAGCAGAAGTAGATGCAATGTAATTACCCCACAGCGACTTGGCAACAGAAGTGATCATGCCAACGCCCGATTTGGCAACGGCCACGGCACGTTCACTCACATCCTTTGGACGATGTGTACCATAGTGGCCACTAGCACTTCGCGATGAAATTGATGATCCATACCCCGGCGGGAAAGGCGGTATGATTCTCCCACATAAATGACCGTGGCCGGGGCGTTTTTGCATTTTGAGAATTTCATTGAGCCAACAAAAGTCGGAATACGAACGGCGCACGACAATTGGTTTGTTTGCTTCATGGCTACTGGGCGAGTGACTGCTGCTGCAGTGTAGAATAAAGTCGCCCTCCAACGAATTCGAGAAGGGTTGAATCATTATCTTTCTCGTTTTCGAAGCACCGCCACGCTTCATGACGCTGTTTTGAAACTTGACAATCAAGACGTGATCCAAATCCAACTCGATGAATGGCAAAGAACCAAACGGCCATCCTTCCACCAACTTACAACTTCCGTCCTCCTTCCCAAGCTCATGTTCCACCTCCATCAATCCTCTCACACTCACTGGCACAGGTGGCCCCGCCGGTGGATTGTCCACAACAACCACAACTTCATTGGGATTGACCCTGGGAGAAGACCCGTTGTTGTGCTTGTGTCTCATCATTTGCTGCAAATGTCTCGAAGCAAATCGTCGCTGCGACTCGTAATGAGACACGAGGGAGAGAAGACGGGTGAATACCATCCATCCCTCGATTCCAAGTCGAGGAGTGAGGATGGTGTTATCTTGTTGTCGTCGTTGTTGCGTGCTGTAACTCGGGTCCGATCGTACGACAACGTTCCAAATTTCATCGAATGTCGGAGAACGTTCGCTTGGTTCCTGTTGATCCTCTCCACGATCATCGCCACCATCCGAAACCTCACTCGTGGACAATGCAAACAAGGCATCATCCCTCCTCCGAATTACAGGACAATGTCTCCAAACAAAGTCCTTGACACATTCCGGGCCCAAGGACGACATACATTCGATATCGAGCAGTGTGAATAATTTGGAGCATTGTTCGTATTGTGCACGCGAGAATAAGATTTGATATTGTTGTTGCGTGGTAAGAGAGGAGGACGATGCGGTGTCGTGGGTTGTGGCTTGGAAATGCGAGATTTGTGTATGATCGACACGACTGGTTGTTTCTACATTCACTGTAATGGAATAGACGGGCCATACATCGTGTTTGTTGTGCGAGGAAGAAGATTCGTTTTGATTATGAGGAGTAACGAGTCGCTTGATTGACGATTTGTGAGTGATGAAAATACTTTTTGGGGCGTCGCCGCATGATTTAGTTGTGAAATGTGGCGACGATGACGACAATGGTTGTTTTGTGGACAAAGATATTCCTGGCGGTGGGCATGACGAATGATTGCATGGAATTTGCTTCACGTGCGACAAATCTCGTCGTTGATCCTCGCTGTTTGAATGCTGGTCGCGTTCGTGTAAGAAAAAGCTCGCATCGCCCTTCGCTTGAAAGAAAAAATCCAGTTGGGCGTCGTCGTTCGGCCAAGAACTCGTCGACAACTCTTTCGAATCGATTTCACCATTCTGATCAACGTCAACGCGTACATTGTTAGCCACTTGGTCTCGCTCCAGATCATCCTCTCGAATGATGAAATCGAACGGCAAGTCGTGATAGGATTCGTCTTCCAATTCGTTTTCTTCAGAAGGAACGGAGTGGGACGACGACATGGTGCATTATGTATTGACGCCGTCAAGAGGATTGTTGTCTACGGTGCACTATACTGAGCCACTATGATTCTGATCGAGTTGTTGTTATTGATGTTACATCACCTTGAGAAATATGCACATTCCCTAAAAGTGTCCGTCGGAACGAGCGTCATGGTTTGATGATCGTCATTCTCGATGACCCCGAAAAGAACTTTTTACTAATTTTTTTATTCTCCCTAACCTTTCATGTTCGGGACATAAAACTTGTTCCAAAGGGGGAAGCAGTGACGAAGAATGGGTAAAGTTGTCATGCCAAAAAATGTTGCAATGGCCTTTGAACGGACGAGAGACAGCCGTTCGACAGGATTTACGTATTCACTAACGTATGTTGTATTGATTCAAAATAGGATAGGAGTCTGTCTATTTGAACGTCAATGGAATTTTCCCAATGGCGGCAAAGTGTGAAAAATAATATCATGTGAAAGCAACATCAGACTTGTTGTGACGAGTACTTCATCTTGATAATCTTCAGCATCGACATTGGCTGGAACGCAAGCAATGATAAGTTGGAAAGACTTTGTCCATTATTATTGTCAGGAATGACAACTGCATTCAATACTGTTTGATCGTTCGTCGAGTCTCACAATAATTGAATTGCAGGCGTTTTGTCTCGTGGCCATAGGACGGGACAATATTAAAAATACGAATTGGTGGTGGTGCGTCAATAATAGAATCGATACCATAACGATTCATTGATCACCTTGCACGAATGGTGAAGCCAATTTCTAGGTACGAAAGTATGAAGGGTGCTTCATTCATTTTAAAATGCGCGTTTCTGATTTGATTGTTCCGTGATTGTGTCGTCGCACCGTTTTAAACAGAGAAATGTATCCCACTGTGCCTCATCCTGCGTGGAGCCACAGTCAGCCGCCGCCGCCGCCGCCCATGCACTCGCCGCATCCCAGTTGGCAAAGCCATTCCTCTGTGTATCACTACGGTCCACCTCGTCCTCCCCCGCCGCCGACTTCGGCTCCTCCTCCGCATCATCCTCAATCTCATCATCGCTATCCGCAGCCACCGCCGCATCACCATCGCCATCCTCCGCGATCTCGTCATCCCGCCTACTACCGCAGTCGAATTCCCTCGCCTCCTCCCATCGCCACGGCTTCGAGTCCGGCGACAGCCTCTCGTTCGCCGTACGCATCGCAGACGATTCATCCCACGCTCGTCACTCCACAAACCCCGCACGGGCCGCCAGTGCAACCACCGCCGCCTCTTTCGCGACCGCCGCCGTCTTCCAAGGTGCCCGCCACTCCATCTTCCTTGCCCGTCACGCACACACCCCACGCGCAGGATCCCACCATCGCCTCCGCTGACAACAACGTCGTCACCACCAAACCGCCCAGGCCCTACACGGAATACACCATGTTCTACCAATTGGAACGAGAATACATCCTACACCGTCTCCTCGTGGACAAAAACGATCCGCAAGCCGCCACACATCAAGAACAACAGACGCAAGAGGCATTGTTCAAAGACGATCCCCTCATGCCGCAACGCTATAGAACTCTGCCGCTGCGCGCCGACTGGTACATCAGCGGAAAATCCAAAAAACCGAGCAAGCGCAAACACAGAAAGACTCACGGAAAAATTGGATTCTTGGAACTCACCAGAATGATCGCCGCNCAAGCAAGCGCAAACACAGAAAGACGCACGGAAAAATTGGATTCTTGGAACTCACCAGAATGATCGCCGCGCGTTGGGCCAACGTCGACGAGGAAACCAGAACTTACTGCAAGATGATGGCGGCCATGGAATTGGTCAAATACAAGGAGGACGTGGAGAGTTATAATGTGTATAAGGCCAGGTTGGAGAAGATGGGAGAGGTGCCCGATGATCTTAAGGAGAGAGAGAGGAAGAAGAAGAAAGCGAAGGACAAAAAGACAAAGGACAAGAGTGAGGCCGGATCGGCATCCACTGAAACACCTACGGATGTTATGCCTTGCGCTGGTGATGGGATGGCGAGAAACTTCATGGCGGATTGCGTCAAGAGCGATGAAACATTGTCGTCGTCGTCGACACAATTATTACGTGATGCGTCTCAGGACAATGTCGACAATGACATGGAACAATTCATCACTTCCCTCGTTCGCGATGACGGTCATGTCCACGACGATCAGCGACGAGGAGACAGGAAACGACCTCCCTGTCATCGTCCTCCACTGCCACCCAGTAATTCTGCGCGATTGTACGCGGAAAACCGTTACACGGCATCGCATTACGAAGCACCATGGAATCACATCATGCCGGGACCACGCGAAGACAGGAGAGGAGCCATGTCCATGCATCCTCCTCCGCCCGCGGCGGCGGCCCAGGATGCCGCATCGAGCAGTACCGTCATCACTCCCGAACGTTCCTTCAAACGAAGGCGATTGCCGGTCCACGGCAATGCGCCTACTGACGGCGCCACCACCGCTGCCCACAGTGTACCATCGCATCCATCGGAGGCGACAGCAGCCGCCATGATCAACAACGGACCGGTCAGCCCCGATGACGATGAATTGATTCACATGGCATTTAGTGGAATTGACGAGAGCGAGATCGCACGAGAATTTTATTTCCCGAATCATGCAACTGATTCGAGAGATGTCGCAGAGACTGACGGACCGCTGGCGGCTCCGATGCAAGGAGATACTTCTCTTCCGCAGACGGAGGAATTGTACGGACCGCCGCTGCAATCGTTTGATTATTGGGATGCGCTTATGGAACCTACCGCCAATCAGGGAGGAGGAGGAGAAGGTAGTGACATGTTGTAGTTCCGTATGCATAACAGATGCATTCTTCCATCCTTGCTAAAGGCTTCCCATGTGATTTTATGAGTGTTTCTCTCACGGAGGTATGATGTCGTTTGGATCATATCATCCCTCTTACTAAAAGGGATAGTTGCGATCCCATGCACATTTTTGAATGGTTGTTTCATGACCCATTGGTTTTTGCAGCAACTGTTGACAAATCTAACTTTCTAAAAAAAACTATTAGAACAAGTGGCCTGTGTTTTCAATTAGCTGTGTGCTTGAGCACTTTTTTGTATTATTTGTAACAGGTGACACGGCTCATAGCAGAGGTCTGATTGATCAACTTTATTTCATGTGAGAGTGAGTTGGTGATGAATTAACGTCAACAGTTGATTTAGAAAGTGTCAACAAAATGCCCTTGTGAAGACTCCTACCTATGGTCAAACTTGTCTAGAAGTAGTTTATTCAGAATTACTAATATATGCTGTTGTTGCATAATGCATGGTCATCCACTGCATCATGTACTGCAGCTCATGTTCTGCAGGTAATCTGCTCGTGCTCTGCAGGTAATCTGCTGGATTCTTCATTAGATTTCCAACTTCAATGCCAAGATAGCATGGTACAATAGTGTGCCCTATCCTTACGCCTTTGAGTAGGCCTCAAATGTACTAGATATTTGTAATTTGAAGCTAGGACAGGCATGACTGTGCCGTTCCTCACATCTATGACAAACATTGCTCTCTCATGGTCAGACACACAGAGGCAGTCAAGGGACAAAATGGTGTGCTGGATAACCTAGAGAAGACAACTAAAACTAATTCCTCTTGAAACATGAAATGATGCTCAATGTCTCCAGTTGGGAAATGGAAAAATGGGTTCCCCAATACAGAACAACAAGTCGTTATTAATACATATCTGTAAGTCCTGTGTGCAGTTTAATGGTGGGTGTGTGATTGGCATGGCTTGCTCCATGAGACTCAGTTGGATTGTGCAACTTCTTTGGAACTTACTGACTTGAAGAATAGTCACATGATGTCACTTCCTTTTTTTCACCATGCAACATGAGGGTCTGCCAATTGTCTACTGTTATTTGATCACAGTGCAACTGATTAGGTGAGCCCTAGTATCTGTACTAATGTGGTCGCAGTCAAGGATGGTCTAGGGAAAAAAACAAAGCATGTTGTGTTATGCAGATTGTGTGAGGTTTTGTATTCTTAGTATGATAGACAATCTAAGTAGTGTGTACTTGTTGTTGGGTTGCAATGTTCTATCCAAGCCTACATCAAAAAGTGCCATGAATGACAAGTCAATAAGAGATGCCAGCACAAGTATGTCAAATAAGCTTGCGGTTTCAAACCCCCGGAAGATACTCTCTGTGGACCTGATTGGACCATACACTCTCAAGGACAAAGATGGCACAGAAATAGACTTTATGTGTGTCACAATGATAGATCCAGCTACAAGTTGGTTTGAGATTGTGCAACTACCAGTAACTGAATTCAATTCAGTTATTTCCATGGGTAAAGCGGGCCGTTAGGGTACCAACACACATAATAAACCTAAAGAAGTTTACTTTGATAAATCATCAGCACAGAATGGCTCTTTAGGAAATAAGATCTGGTTTAGTCATAACCCACGATGTCAAAAGATTATCATGCTAATGGAAGCAAGTTCAAGCTCAATTTCAAAACCCTATGTGAATCATACAGTAACAAGCCTAAGCTAACCACCATCAAGAACCCCCAAACGAATGCAATATTGGAGTGGATGCATCAAGTAATCATGACAATGCTCCACACCACTGAGTTAGATATGGCAGACACAGTGGTCCCCAGTGACATACTGGACTTCCTAATGGATGCCACATGGGTCGTTTGCTCAACATCTAATAACTGCAATCATTCTGCTGTGGCCACTACCAAGGGCATTGAAACAACAGATGGAAATGGTTCCATCTGAAAAAAACTAGAACAGCAGTCACATAATGATAGCATGTCCACCCATTGTAATGCAAATTTTTATTTTGTTGTTGCCTGAGCATTCATTCATCAACTTAACACCATCCATTGAGCCCCAAACATCTGCTAGGGCAGGAGGTCATGCACAAATTGCATCTTGATATTCTCCAATTCTATCAACACTTGGCTGTTGAATGTTTGCATTATCACTCTAATGTTAGATATTGATGAGAATAATAATGCCAAACATCAAATAAGTAGACACAGGGGTCTGGGAATTGCAAATTATTTTTTCCAATGCAATTTTTACCTACAAGTCCTCATCCAAACTAAGACTAAAGCCAGGCATTCAGATGCCAACACTAATCTTGGTCATCCTATGCAATGTCCAACTATTTCCACAGTGGCAGTTGTTCCGGCTTTCTAAAATGGTGTGAAGCTTTGAAAGTCAAATTTGAACCCACCCAGGATAAATTACAAACTGGGACAGTCTAGCCCAGTGATGGTGATCAAGACTTAATTGTTTTCTGAGATGTACACCCGTTGCAATGTGCTTTCTTTAGGTACTAATGATGCACATCAGGGGATTCAACGTTTTCATAATCTCTTTTCAATTTCAAACAGTTGATGACAAAACCATTTTTGTAGCAGTATTGAACATAATCATTTTGATTGTTGATTGGTTCTTGTTCAAATGCAATAGCCAAGATCATTACTTCAGTAGTGGTGAACCAAATCTTGATAAAGAGGAAAATGTATTCAAAGCGGCAGAAAAAAAGTTGCATGAGTTGATGAGAGATGAGATGAAAGAAAGGGGGGAGGCGGAAATGACAAAAACACAATAATTGGGAAAATCCATGGGATAAAAGTGATTTCTGTTTTGTGATTTGTGTTTTAGGTACGCATGTGAAAATGTGATTTATGCAAATTTGATATGTGTAATGAGTTTAAGGTATGCTCCATTTTCTCTGTTTAGGTTCATGGGAGTAAGATTTCCCTTTGTTTGAACAACACACTCATATGCTGGGCTCCCATAATTCCTCCCGTGGTTTGAGAGATATGGTCAATCTAGGTTGCAAATTACTGTCAAGTTACTGAGTAATTACTGCTTACTCAGTAAGT
>JALLPD010001060.1:0-13137 GCA_036940065.1 Cyclotella cf. meneghiniana
GTCCATAATGCTTCAAAGTCCAGTCAATGCGTCAAAGTGAATTCTATCTTGTACCATAGCCTTAACGTGATTTACTAAGTGATTTTGATATAGTGCAATCAGCCTTTTCCCATTCCCTTCATGGCAGTTGAACGGAACGCCATAGTGGCCACGTGTATTGTGGGTATGTTTATTCGGGCTCGCTTGCAAGAGCAGTCCACTTATGAAAACATTCAATTACCACCCACCACATAGATATTTTTATGTGTTTTCTACAATAAAATTTCAACTTTGAAAGGTAAACCCGCGCCAAAAAAGATTGGCTTGCATTTGGCATTGGCGTCAACTTTTGGTACAAAATTGTATTGCATAAAATCATTTGCAATGACGACGCGCGCCAATACATTTTTGTGGGTGATATGATGAGATGTGATGTGAGCGGAAGGAACTATAGGTACGGTAGTACGTAGGTAAGCATGATATATGGATGAAGGATTAAGGAGGCTGCCGGGGAAATGTTATCATTTATAATATATATATCGTGGCATACTATGTGTACTACCGCTCTCCTTTTACGATTATTCATTTCATGCTGCCTGTGAGAGCCATCCAAGCAACAAATTGATCGCAGAGCCAGTCAAACAGTGATCTGAGAGCGTATCCAGAAGCAATAGCCTCCTTTTCTCAAAAGACAAAGACATCCACAATTACGCATCGCGACGTCTTCAACCAAATTCATAATGCCTATCACGACGGAAGTGATCGACCGACACCTCGCGTCGTCCGATTTCTGCCAGCGACTCATCGTGGTGAGCATCCCTGATGAGCAGGCTTCCGCATCAGGGAAGGAGGGCGAGTCGCCCCGCAAGATTTGGTGGCCCGCTCTGAAGTTTGACTCATTCTCGGAGCTGATGAGTACAATTCGATCCGACGTAGAGGAATCCGCGGAACTTAAAATTCTCAAGGGGATGATGCTGCTTAGCATAAATCGAATGAAGAAAGAGGCAGGGGTGGATAACGTTTGTTGCGTTGCATACTTGCTGGGTCGAAAAGTGGTGGATCGTTCGTTGATGCTTTTACCGGAATCAGACCATGATGACATTGTGCACGATTTCTACACTCATTCTGACGGCATGACTGCTGGGAACGAGGAGATTCGCTTTGCAGCCGAACTGGCCTTGATCCGCCTAACAGAAGCTGTCAAACAGGTTGTTCCTGATCACGCTGTGGGTGCAAATGTGATTTCGTCAGGAAGTAACAAAGCATCCAGCAGCAACCATGCCGATTTATCTGGCGGGAAGAGAATTTGCTCTCTGGAAAAGTCGGGTTATATTGCATCGACGGCAGTACCCAAAACGAAGTCGTCCAGTGACAAGACAGTCTGCTCCATTCAACCAACAGGTTATGGGTTAAGTGCGACGAAAGAGATGTCAACTGCGAGGAAATGTAAGCGCGGAAAGCATGAGAGTGGCAATTTTCCACCGAAAGAGACGAAGTCAGCTACACCGTCTTCCCAGAAAGGACCGAAGTGTGCCGAGTCTCCCACTAGGAGTCCCGGTCCTGCTCAAATGAGTGTTGTCGTGAAACGTAATGATTCAGCAGTTTCCCCCCTCAAATTTTCAGACGACGGTGAATCGTTGTCGATCGCAGCGAAGGCACATCGTTACACGCCCATTCAAGACAAAAACGCATCATGGGGTGTCTTTTGGCAAGACATGAGAAGAAAAGGGTGGGGCTACCATAGCGGTGATGGTTTAATTTCTTATTACTGGGTCCACCCCACCTATGCACACCTGAAGAAGAAAGATTTACTGAAACAGTGCAAGCAAGGAGAGCATTACTTCACCTCAGAAGAGGCAGTTAAGAGGTATGCAAGGCTGCATCACGGATGGGTAGGAGAGATTGATTCTCCTCTTTCGAGCATGCCCGTTGTCGAAATGGTTGACAGGATCAAGGGACACAAGAGGTGCTCCAAGGTTGTCAGACGTGTCAGGAAAACGAAATCAGACATTGCCTCTAGGAAGAAAAAGCGAGTCAAAGTCAAGGGTCGTCTTTCTCTGTCAAAGAAGCCATGCAAGAAAACAGACGAGTCACCTCCCAGCGTGCCTGATGAGACTTCAGATTCTGGAGGAGAGGGTTTTAGCCAAGGGAAGAGTTCCGAGGAAAGTAAAGAGAAAACGGATTTTAAAGGAAAAAGGCTCTCGAATGGTTGTAAGAGGATGGGGTCTACGTTGAAGTCAACCAAGAAGCATGTCGATAATTCGTCCACTTTGAGTACTGCAGAGTCTACGTCTGTCTCTTCGGGTTCAGACACATCTGAAGATCCAACTTATCAAGTGATCACAAGTAGAGATGCGTGGGAACTTCTTATAAAATTTTTTGGATTTTCTTACCACAACGGAAAATACTGTCTTCCGGGAAAGGAGAATAGGCCAGGAACTAACTCTTCCGCTCAAGAAGGAGTAAACTATTTTTCTTCGATAGAGGAGCTGCGCAAAAACCTGTGTGCATATGGCCTTCCAGAGTCTAAGAAGGAACTCTCCGAGAAACAAGAAATTGACATCGAACTCTGGGTGAGGTACGCTCACGTGACTGGTCTTACTGATGGAGCATGCATCAATGTAAGGGCAATTGGCGAACCTATCACATCTAAAATGGCTTGGCAGTGGCTTCAAAAACTAGGCTTGGAGTATTCAAATGGCTACATTATTCCGAAGTCGAGTTCAACTGAGAAGATGAGGTTTGAGAGAGCAACAGACTTTTACTCACATCTTGCCCGGTTCGGTATTCCTCGTCTCGATGTCCCAGCTGGTTCTGCATTGGATGAACACGATCGGCTCCGACTAGACTTGTATATCAGCGCTCCTGGAAAAGAAGTGGACACATTGTGAGTTGTTTTATTTCCGTGCATTCAGGGTTTCGTTGTTTGTAGTCACGTCTCATGCACTATCTTGCGTATCCTAGCAAACGCATAAATCAAGAAAGTGAAGAAGTTTCGCCTCGTAGAAAGAGAAATGCGTGCCGACCTCCTGCACAATTGAATAGACCAGATCGGTTTGCCAATGCAGACTCACTGACTTTTACGTGCAAGAGAAACTTACCATCGAAGTACGCGAAAGACTTCGTTCAGCTACGTCAGCAAAGAGACCTTCCCTCTTTTGTCATACCTTCGCATAAGGCAATTGACCTTCTTAAAACTCATTACAATGTCCATCATAGTTGCTCCGAGGATGCTTCATGCTATTTCTTTACTGATTCCCATTCCAACGAGGAATTAGCTTTTAGTAACCTGCAAGAGTTAAGGAAAAATCTCTGTGCATATGGACTGCCTCCCATCGCAGAAGGATCGAACATTAGTGGTCAGGAGCAATCAGATCTGGAGTTTTGGATTCGTTGCGCTCATGTGAAAAGTCTATCTACAGAAACCGCAAGCATTCCCGAGTTTCATCTTATGGATCATAAAGATGCCAAGGTTATCATAAAGGCACTGGGTTACCACTTCAGTAAGGATCACGGTCTCTTCGTTTTGCCACGTGCTCATCTTCACAGCCCAGCAGAAGGAAAAGATGGCTGGAATGATCTCATTGACTTTATAAACCACATTGCGCGTTTCGGGGTCGCTGAACTAGACAATATCGATGGCAAATGTCCTTTATTGACAGAGGATATCGTGAGGTTCCAGCTTTTTGTTGCTGCTGTGGCGACTGTTGATATTCGGTAAGAACACTGTTAGGATTTCTGGCTTTTATTCGACGTAGACTTACACGATGATGAAATCTTCATGATCCAAGGAAACGTGTGAAGTGCAAGTCTCAGGTTGAACCCTTTGTCTCCAAAACGGCTGAGTACTCGGCATCTCGTGACTCTCCTGACATGGATACTCAAAGCTTAGTATTGGAGGACACAGCACCGCCAGAACGTGGTTATGACGAACAGACTCAGAAGGCCGTCATGATAGAAAATCAGGACTCGCCCAAACCCTCGCCTCCCAAGAAACTCAAAACTGATCAGATGTCTATGTTGAGCTACTTGACTCAGAGAGCCCATGATGCGACTGAATATTCAACTCCAACTCGCCCCAAGTCTAAGTTTTCTCCATCAAAAGATGATGAACAAGATTCTCACCTCTCCCCTCTTTCTGCTTCGTGCTTAGAGAAGGGAGATGATGACATTGAGGCATGTTTTGTCGACAGTCCTCCCAACCACGGCCCTCTCAACTCCTGCCCTTTAACGCCTTCAGCATCTCATCTCATGAGCAAGACTTGCTCGACACCCCTTGATGAAAACAAAGCAATGATTGATTTGAGCAAATCTATTTGGGGGCCTTTTCCGTCACAGGCAGAGAGCATTTCTGCAGACATCACATGGGAGGGGTCTAACTTGTTCGACGACACAACTTTGAAAATGGCACCAAGAGGTCGTAGTGGTACAGAGTCTTCACCGAGAAAAATTGTCAAACTTTCAGCAGCAAGAGACCCTGCAATGAGTTGGACAGAGATGGCGATGCAATTGACGGACGAAGGCGTGAAGTACCTGTCTGGTTCTGGTCTTGAACCTTGTTGGTACGTCCATCCCGCCTGTGCTGGGATGACGAAGACCGAACTTGTTAGCATGTGCAAGGAAGGTGAAGATTACTTCACTTCAGAAGATAGTTTGAAGGTGTACGCGAGGAGCAAACTCGGGTGGGCGGGAGATATTGAATTCGAAGAGACCGATGCCACAAGTTCTCTTGTTAGACTAGAGCCCACAATACTGGATACACCAACAAAACGTTCTGGAGACGCAAAGACTGGAGAAGAAGGGTGCTCTCCTAAAAAAGCTCGACGATCTCCTATGTCAAACAAAAATTCTTCCAAGCCAAAGAATCAGCAATCTAACGAAGACGACAAAGATGATGAGGTACTGTGCTTACCAGACAATGAACGAGTTGTAAAGCACAAGCTAGAAGTAGCTCAAATGGTACTTCATGCCTCATTTCAAGGCAATTATTGCGCGGTGTCTTCAATGCCTAGTGCTATCACGGAATTCATGTCGAAGTCGATTCAAACCAGTAATCCTGAGAATGGATTGCCTTTACCAAGCCCTGGTTTCTTGTACATATGTGGTCGCCCAGGAACAGGAAAGGTAAGGCTTCCTAATTCTTAATTGTGAAGTTTTACTTGTCGCCCATCCGACGTGCTTTTGATTGGTGCCTGCTTTAGACAACTACTGTGACACAGTGTGCCAATGACGTTAGAAGTTGGGCAGAAGCACAAGGCTATGATAAGCCACATATCAGTTTGGTCAATGTGTCATCTTTGTGTGCATCTGGGGGAGTGAAAGATGGGATCATGAAGGCAACGATGAAGCAAATAGCAAAGCGAATGGGCATTGAGAAAGATCCCAGCATTAGTGCTCTCAGGAAAAGAGCCCAGAAGAATGTTCTTATTTTGATTGTTGATGAAGTTGATGTCTTCATAAAAAAGCGTGAGAGTGACGGAGAGAATTTTTTCCGTGAACTTGTCAGCTTGGCCAACGAAAATGACCTAAGATTCAGATTGATAGGCATTTCGAATTCTGTCAACGATGAATTCTCTGCGCGTATCAAGGAAATCGGGTCTGTGAGTACTTGTAGGATTTGTTTTTTGACGTACACCACCGCCTATTACCGATTTTCCTTCTTTCCTTCAGCCCCAAGTTCTTGTGTTTCCTTCTTATGACGAAAATGGCTTGCTTGCGATTCTCCATCAGCGCCTAGGCAAGAAAGTAGTAGACAAAAAAGCACTTGAACTCGTGGCGAGAAAGATAGCTGCCACGAGTGGCGATGCACGTAGAGTTTTAGAGATCTCATCAAATGCCATCGGTAGATGTATTGATAGTCTGTCTGAGGAAGAACTTAGGAAGGATGCGGACGATGAGAACATGCCCCTAGTAAAAATAACCCATATGATGTGGGCTATTCGCGAAGGAAATGCTGTCAAGCACGCTGAAATCATTCGACGCCTCCCGCAGCTTGCCAAAGTTGTTCTCTGCATAGCTGTTGCATATGGCCATGCTAAAGGTCCCAAGGCCGAAATTAGTATGCCTCAATTGAAAAAGTTCTGTATCGAAGCAACGAAACACGCTCTCTTCGAGGATACAGACATTGCAAGTGTAATGAACTTGGTAGAGATGATTTGTGATGCTGGTCTTCTACGTACTGCAAACAACAACCATTTCGACCCCCACAACCCCGACGAAAAATTGAAAATCGATGTTCAGCTTGATGATGTTGAATGTGCCTTAGAAGAAAGTCTCGTGAATGGAGAGAATGGCGACTTCTATGCAGGGTTGATGAACTATGTCAAAAATTCCACCTGAGAATATTTGTCAGGACTGGCGAGATTTTATGTGTTGCATTGAAAATAGTGACTTCTGTCGCATTGAGTGTCAGTCGTGGTATTGATTTTTATCAAGGCAATCAAATAAGGAAACGTTCCTTTTGATTTCCGAAAATAGTCGTCTAAATATGTTATAATAAAACAATATCAAAGTAAAGATGCAATTAAAAGCAAATGTAGTTTATCATTTAACAGCAACACCATTGGCTTCACATTCCTCTTCTTCTTCCCATACTGAACTTGAGAGCATCTTAATGAAGAAATGTAAGAGATTGACAATCCTGAAATCAATCAACTTACCTTATGCATTATCAAACTTAACCTTGTTGTCCTGAATGAACAAGAATTGGACACATCTAGGATTAGACCTGCGGTGCATTGCCAAGAGAGCAGTGAAGGGGACCAAACTTACGACAGACTCCCAGCCGCCATCATCATTTATTTCCATGACTTGTTTCTTGTCGCGTTCCAACTCATTCAGTAGAGCAATCGTGCATTCCCGGATTCCAATTCGGTCATATTCCCGATTATCAACAAGGTTTGCCGTGTGTTCTGAGAAGACTTGATTGCCTTGACATGGAATGCTTTTGCCGCTCATAGCGCAAGGGATGATGTGTGAGCGGACTGGTGATGATGAGACGTGTGGCTTTCTTAATCGCTAAAGCCCGCGACCACCTAAAATTTGATCTACACAGGAGAAATGACCACAAGTGGGACACCTTTCTAGTGATTTAATATCTTCAATCTGCTCATATCTGGGCAGTTGCTGTATCGAATAGCTGCTGCCTTGTTGGATATCGTGGGTAATCGCTCACGAGAGTCCATGAATTTGTTTTTGTTTTAAATGGAGGGTTTCACCCCCATCTTCTCTTTACCATATGACGGCTGATTGTTCTGTTCCAGATTGTCATTCACGTCAATCAAAATGTCATGTCAAATTGTCATTTGCTTCTGTCATGTTGTGCACAACTATGTTGATAGGGCGCTAAGAGAGAGGAACTAAGTTCATGGTCGTGACATTAGAGAGATTAATGAGCTACAGCTAGGATCAGGATAACGGGAGTCCGTCGACATTAGGCCTCAATACATATGGTAACTAGTGCTGGATAATGGACTGGTAGGTAGGAACTCCTTATCCTCTGGTAAGGGACTAATGCCAGATCTACACACCCTTGCCAGTACTTGTGATTGTATGGAACTGTATGCCATATGCTATCTCAGGTAATATGAGTGTGTACAAAATGTACTGTGAATTATGGTTGCAATTCGTAACACAGTTCGTGGTCCTGCTAAATGATGATGGGCTGCAGGGAGTAATTTTTGCAGAAGTTATGTTCGGTTGCTGGCATATTGTAGGCGCATCAACCTGTGGTGAGTGGCAGGATGATGTTTGCTAGGGTAGTCAGCTCTGTTTGATGCGCCTCATGCCCATAAGTATTTGAAGAGAGTTTGGGTGCACCGGCACTTTAACCAGCAAAAGTGCATGTCCATGGTTTTTGACACTCATGGTACCATCGTCGCTTGAGTGAGTTCTAAGGCTGTTGAATTATTGCTGGTGACTGGGGTTGGGCCGTGTTGTGGATGTCCCATTTCCTCAAGCGTTGTGCATAGGAGAATTGCTTCTTTGCAGCTATAGAAAAGCACAGCAAGTTCGGTCTCTGAAGTGGAGGCCATGACATGTTTGATTATTGCTGAGAGAATGAGCACTGCACCATTGTGGAAGTCGGGATTGTATTTTTTGGTGAGGTACATGTATGCTGCTGCTCTGCTTTTTCCATGGAGTTTGGAGAAATAGGAACCATTGGTGTCAAGAGTGAGGATCATGTTGCTCACTAGATACCTGATGGTCGGGTTGGGGTAAGTGGCAATATAGTCAAGGAGTTGTCATGTTGCCTTCATGACTGCTTCCGTGCCATGGTTTTGTCTGGACGCAATGGCACTGAGGGCGGCTGCAAGTGTTGGGTTGACTGTATGGCCAAAAAGAGGAGGGTTCCAATAACTTGTTGTATGAACTTGATTTGGTCAGCCAAAATAGGGGGAGTGTCATCCGCTTGAGGGTGTTGTTGTTGCTTGGATCCATATTCAATGGGTGCAACTTGGTATGGAGAGTGCTGTGGTTTCTTTGGTTTGTTATGTCCAAATTTGAGTAGTGTTTTTTGGATGTAAACAGGCAAAGAAAGATCGACTGTGCGGTTCTTGTAGTTCTAGTCGAGGTGTATTCCACAGAATGTTTCAACTGTCCAGTCCATGGAGACATCGTAGTGCTTTTTCAATTCCATGTGGAGGTGTTTTACATGGGTTAGGCCAACTGTTTTGATGCCATAGTCATCAATGACGTGGCAGAATAAGAGGGGTCTCCAGATGTGTTGCCACAGGCCTGGTATGAATTGACACTGGTAGTACCCTGCTTCATCAAGTTGCTTGGTTAGGAGTTTATTAGCTAAGATTCTTGCCTGTGGTAAGCCATAGATTCTTAAGTCAATACAAATATATATCCAACCGTTATGTTTGAGTTGGTGTAGGTTGTGCTCTTGCACAATTTCTATGGGGATGAGGTTTAATTTCAGTTTCATGTATTCAGGTTGATCCATTGGAGTGTTTAGGTAGAAATTTTTGAGGTCAGCACTGTGGAAGGTGGCACGTGGTGTTGAGATGATGGAGTTGAAGAGCATTTTTGCCATTGTTAAGTCGGAGGTGGGTGCTGCCCTGTTCCAAGGGTAGTCAATGTGGGTTCAAAACACAGTGGTGCGGGTCCTTTCTATCTACTGTTTTTAGGGTCTTTCAACCACTACAATGCAATGTTGTTGAGGTAGTCTTGTGGTATGTAGCTTTTCTTGATGAATGTCATTGTGTTTGTGCCAGGCATGTCTCTGATGCCATTTATTAGGCATCCCAGTTTGTTGGAAAAACTTTATTCCCACAAGTTTTTGTACTTCAGATGTTTGATGAGTTGGCAATACTCAAGTGAGTCTCCTGTGTCTGTGTTGATTACTGCTGATACTGTCATGTTAGTTAAAGCGATTGTGGATTGTGCAATGTGTTTAGCCTGAGAGCGAAGATTCTAGGATTGATTAGATGGCAATGGTTGGTTGTACTAGTCATCATTGAAGGGTATTATGTGTGGTTGATTATTTATGGGACACTTATCATTTGTGGTTGGTTTAGTTGTGTTGAATGGTTCAAGGAAAACAACTTCTTGTTTGGCAGGTTTGGTTGCTTTGCGTAATACGACTTGATCATGCCTTTGATTGGTTTCGGTTCCAGTGTTGTTTGTTAGGGTGTCTTTTGTGATGAGGTCCTTTAGTTGTTGAATGGCTTGAAGTTTGTCCGGTGATGCATCAGGGTGACCTTGAATTGTGCATAGTAAGTGTTGTAAAGCCTTGACAATGCGGGCAGTGTTTGAAATTGCAGGATCAGGGAGGTGGTGATGTAAGAACTTGAAAGTGTCGGTGATCCTGATGGCACCACTTTCAGTTACTGCTTTGATACATTGGTAGTGGGTGAGGGCTGGGGCAAAGTACCACGCGCGGATGACATGGTACCCCCATGTTTGACATCTAGTTGGTTTGATGTGAATCATGACTTTGGTTCCTATTGGTGCCATTGGGGTTCTGTCAAATGCGAACATTCCTTCCATTGCTTCAGAGGCTGATAGGAGTGAGTTGGTAGTGCATGGGCGTAGCATGTTGAGAGTGATGTTGGTTTGTTCAAGATCTTTGCACCAGTTGGATAGGTGATAAGTTCATGGAGTGCCAGCCCGTATGGAGACAAAGTGATTTTTCCACATTCGGATCACGCGTTTAGCTGTGTTGGTACGATGGCCTGTTTTGTGGAAGAATAGTTCACATCCGGTGTCTGTTAGTTCAGAAGGAACTAATAGGTTGTTGGATATTCCTCGAGCTTGATGTGCATTTCTAGCTAGGACGGGGAGTTTGTTTAGGAGTAGTAAGAGGTTTTCTGTTGTTACTAGTGACCCTTTTGGTTGCGTGATGCGTTTTGGTGCTGTTTGTAGCTTTGTGCAGTTGGCTGGGGCTCCCACTTGGAGAAATGATATGTTGGCTCCTGTGTCGAGTAGGGCGGTGGTGTTTAGATTTTGTGGATTGGTACAGCCAGGAGTAGTTGTGAACGAATGGACTACATGACACTGAAGGTGTGAGTCTAGTTTTAGTGTGTTATTGAACTCTCCTGCTGGTTTGCCCTGTCAAAATTTGGTTTTCCAATCCTTATTGTCCTACATCCTTCCATTGCATTGTTTCTGGTTGCTCCTGTTTGGTGCCCTTCTTTTCGGGTATGACAAGTTTTTCTGTTGTGTTTCCAATTACATTTGTAGCCATGGCTTCAGCAGTAACCATTGGGATCCCATCTTCCTTTGCTGTGTGCAAGGTTGGCTGGCATTGGTTGGGTTGGCTGGAGATTTTGTGTGATGAGTGCCAAGAGCTTTCCATTTGTTGCTTTTTTGGCTTGCAAACTTTCAGTGAGGCTGGGGATAAGGCAATCCTTTTGATTGTTCATAATTTTGATCAATTTTTCCACTGTCTCATTCTTTTGAACTGCTGCCATTGCTAAGTTGTTTAGTGAGGTGGCCATTAGCGTTGTCATTTTGGAATCCTGTTGTGGTGTTGCTGAGTAGGCCAAAAAACCTCCTGCAGTAAATTGTTGGATTGTTTTTTGCTCCTCGAATGCACGTGTCCAGTGTTTTTTTCAAGCTGCCCAAGTTCTGTTGATGCGTGGGACACGATTCCATTCTTTCCAAGAGTCAGTGAAGGCTCCACACTGAAGGGTGTGTTTGGTTCCTGGAGTGACCATGGTTTCTTCGGATATTGGTACATCACTGTCCTGTGCACATTCTTGACAATCTTCTTGTTTTTGAATGTATACGATGAGGGGCACTGAGGGGTCAATGCCTTGCTGGAATCATTCAAGATTGGTGTCAAGGTTGCATTGGTCAATATGGCAGTAGCAGTCATGGATGTGGTTGATGAAGTCTTGGACTCCGTTGCGGCCTTTGTTGGGATCTTGAGTTCAGCATAGAACACTGACTTGATAGCATCTGCTGCTTGATTGATGGCAATGCGGCATACGGGGAGGCTTGTTTGCCAGTGCTTCGGTGCCTGTCATTGAGGGCTTTGAGTTCGTCTCTTATTGCAGTCACGGTGCCAGGAGGAATGGCAGGATCAGCTGGGGGTACAGCAGCCGGAGGGGTGTACGGAAGATTGCTGTGGGTTGGAGTTCTCCTAAATATCCCTTGCCTAGACCCCACAGGCATTCAACCACAATGAGGTTGGCAGCAAGCTTGCGTTCGAGCTGTTTTATTGCTGTGTGGGTGGGTTCTCTGGAGGTTTTCATGAAAGTTTGGTTTGGCATTAGTGCCAGCACAGCTTCTTGTGAAACAAACATATGTAAGCCTTTTTCCTTTACTAGCTGCCATGTGGTGATTGTTGTCTTCTAACGTCTGTTGATAAGGCACTAAGAGAGAGGGACTAAGTTCATGGTCCTGATGTTAGAGAGATTTATGAGCTACAGCTAGGATCGGGATAACAGGATTCAATGGACATGAAGCCTCGATACATATGGTAACTAGTGCTGGATAATGGACTGGTAGGAAGGAACTCCTTATCCTTTGGTAAAGGACTAATGCCAGATCTACACCTACCAATGATAATTCCATGTGCCTAATTGACATTTATACCGCCATCAGCTCCAATTGATCTAGCTCAGCCATATCCCCCAGGTACCTTAATTTGACTGCAGGGGTTTAAGTCAACCTGTCAGGCAGCCTAATTACCCAACCTAGTCTAGTTACCATATTACGAGTAGGTTCAGTCATGACAGGGTCACTCCACATGATATTCCCTCCCAACTTGACACGTTCAAAAGTTTTCATTGCTGTGACACTCTCACTTTTGTTATCTAGACCTTCTTCTGTATCTAGCTCCAGCACAACTGCAACATCATCTGATTGAAAATACAACTTCTTGAGCCAAATTACATCACACGTCACTATGACCATCTTGGTTGATGGATCCCACTTGCGCACACTCTCACTTTCTTCTTGGCGTAACCAACATAAATCATTTTTGTTCCTTTGCTGCCCATTTTAGTGTCTTTTCCCACTGTAACTACTGCTCCCTCTCCCCATGCTTGTAGGTTGGCAGTCCATTTTGGGTTTGCACCGAACATGTGAAGATCACGCATTGCCTCCTTTTCATTAACAGTCACTACAGTGAGACCATCTAATTGAGTTGCGCATGTGATTACTTCAAGAGCAACCTTCGCATGCAAGTCACCAGGCACCAGTGTGCCTCCCATCATCGCACGTGCCTTTCTGGCCAAATACAGGAAAGCAATTTCTGCAAGGCTATTGTGTTGTGGAGTGTCATGTGATGTGAACTGAAAATCCAATGCTTGTAATATTGCCCAATCACTTCTTGCTGCATGCTTTGCAAGTTTCTGATTTTCACCTGATGGGTCTAACCTTACATATTGCACTGGAATATTCCTGGATTTGAGCTTGTGTAAATGCCCACATGTCCTCTCAACCATGTCACTTTTCATGTGAGAAAAATTGCTCCACTTCTTGCCTGTAGCTTTGCCAAAAAGGACCTTCCAGTTGTCTTGAATTGTCATATTCTCAGGAGTGTCCAACTTGACTGTAACCTTTGACAGGTCCAAATACAGTGTATGTCCAGGTACAGTAGCCTTTGTGGTTGCCGACTCCTTTCATACATTTTTTTGTTTTGCTTTTGTATTTGGACCTGTCAAAGGTTACAGTCAAGTCGGACACTCCTGAGAATGTGAC
>JALLPD010001061.1:0-15495 GCA_036940065.1 Cyclotella cf. meneghiniana
TTGGTGCACCTGATCAGGCTGTACCTTTGATCTTGTCAAAGGGTCTTGCAAGACTCTCTGGCCTTGCCAAAGAGTCTTGTCAGATGTTTGGTGGGATTCTTCCTCAGTGGTAAGAATTTGGGTGTATGTATGCCATGCCAGTGTGTGCATTATGGGCAGGAATCCCTGAGAGCATCCTTGGCTCATGTCACTTTTGCATGTATATTGGCCTCATTGGCTGCCTGTATTGCTTTTGCTTGGGAGGGTTTACATTCTCTGCTGTATAATTCACCGTGGCTTCAGTTGCATGGGTCAATTTTGGGCACATTCCTCCTAATCCTTGACTTACTTCTCATAGGCCACAAGGTGGACTTTCTGCCTAATGGCATGGATGGCATACTTGACATGTACCAAAACTGTTCAGGTGTCTATTTTCACCAGACAGGGACAAGCAACTCCACCTTGTGGGGCAATGAACATTTCAGGGTATTGGCAGTAGTGTCTACTCATCATGAATAACATCCTTCTCTACATTGTAAGAAATAGGTGACTTTCTCCATCCTCTACTCCTCTCACACTCTAAGAGCTTCAGCCCATTAGGGCCTGCCTCCGAATGACTCATTCTCTATAGGGCTGCTCCAAGACTTCTACTGATGAACATAGCCTTGAAAAAAGTCTTGGGCACACTGTTTGTGGGCATAATGAACTTAAACCCAGACAAGAGGTTTGTCAAGAAAACTTGCAAACTCATGTTCATATCTGGCCAGCATATGAGGTCATGAGAATTGGTAATGATATGATTATCCTAAGCTGTTTGTAGAGAAACTTACAAAGCACTTGTTTTACAGATAAATGATTGGTACTTATTGATGACAATGATTGTGAGACTAACTTTACTATTCTAATAGCAAATCTTGCCATGCTAAACACAGCATCTCAGGAGGGTGTGCCTGGGATGAATGTTCCTTGGAGGAATATGTGTAGGTTTCCTGTACCCTCTGGTACATGACCTTGGTAAATATGTCAGATCACATTTGAATCTGGACCCTTACAGCTTCAAGGTTCAAGGATTCCATAGGAGTCCATGGAAGTTGGGATTTCCTTAGGAGTCCTGGGAAGTTGGGATTTTAATGAAGTCCCAAGGGGTACGAAATGAGGCAAAAACTTGGTATTTATCACAGCATGAAACAGTCTCAACGAACCAGAATGGGAAGCCTCAGAAGTCCTCAACTAATTAGAAACCTGGGAGCTCTCAACAAAATAGATGCATAAGAAGCGCTCAACTCAACAGAAGTGAGGGAAGCTTTAACATATCAGAAGCATGCATAGCTCCCTTACAAAGCAGGTACAATAATGCCATGTGAGAATAACTTGGAACAAACATCACTGCCATGGATGAATCTCAGTCCAATGGATGCATGGGGACTCCCTCCAAGTCTAGCCCTGGTATGGCATTCACTGGTCCAAATAGGTAAAATCTTGCTTTTGGTTGCAATCTCAATGCAAGTTCCAGAAACCCAGCCTCCTCTAAAACTGCTAAGTTGAGAAATAAGACAGGTTAATACTTTTGGGCATTTATTTGTAGGCTGGAAAAAGAATTAGTACAAAACCAGAAATGGTTTAAGTTATTTAAATTTTCTTAACACTTGTGCCAGAAAATTTGTCCATGCCATCCAATGGAACTCATATGAACAGAAAAACTTAGATTTTTTCTCTCATTCATTCAAAAACAAAAAAATCTTCTGCTTCCCATTACCTGTTGTTAGCATGGACACTAGATCATCTCTTGGCCAAGAACAAGATTGCAGTTTCACCCAAGATCCATGGATATCTACTAAGACCATGTTTGGAGATAAAATGCTCTTTGCAGGGAAACCTCAAGCCCTCCTGGGTCTCTTTACATTTGTTTGTCATGACAGTACAAATCAGAATGTGTGAAAAATCATAGTGTGTGAAACATGAACCCAAGAAGGTGTTGGTGCCTTGATCTGACATGTATTTTAGTTCAATTTGAAATGATGAGCAAATTATTTCTTGGGTTTTCCTCTCACCTCTCATCTCTCACCTCTCTCCTAAGTTTCGAATTCAGATTTTTAAGTTCTGGTCAAATAGTCCGTAATCAGAACTTGTTACTGGTTACTGACCGGAATTCTGGTACTTATAACCAGAACTGAAATATTTCTCTTATCTAGGAATGATCTAGGTGACGTCACATTACTGCCACTCCTACTCCTTGGCCATGACAGTAAGATTACTGTGGGTCTAGCAGTAATCAGAATTATGACAGTAATCTCTATGTAATTTAAACTGCTGTTCAATAGCACAGCCACAAACAGTAATATCACTGCAGTAATAAGTAATATTACTGGAATATTACTGCAGTAATCAGTAATATTACTGGAATATAACTGATTACTGCAGTAATGAGTAATAATACTTGTGTAAGCTAATTTCCAGTAATAAGTTGTTAAATTTATGTCACTATTTTACAAAACTAAATGTAAGTTTTGGCAGTCAAATTATAATTGGAACATGAGACATCATAACATTGAGATGAAGGGGGAGGAATGAAAAGGGAAGACAGCAAAAAGTGGCCACCACTGAATAGCAATTTAACTGGAAAAGAGGATGTGAGAAAATTTTGAACAGCGGAGAAATAAAAACAGAGGAAAACTCAGCATCACTGCCTTCTCCACACAACTCACCGGCAGGGATGGTGGTGGCAGGCCATTGTTCCCTTGGTTGACTGAGGAAGGGTGGCTGGCACTGCCAACTGAATAACAATTTAACTGGAAAGAAATGCCATGTAAAAAAATCGGAACGGTGGGGGAAAATTAAAAACAAGAGGAAAACTCACAACCACCGCCTTCTCCATGCAACAGGCAGTGCGGGGATGGTGGTGGCATGCTCTTTTTTCCTTGATAGACTGAGGGAAGGTGACCAGCTCAGCCAACTAAATAACAATTCAAATGGAAAAAATGTTGTGAGACAAAGTTTGAAATGGGAAATAGGAAAACTCACTGTCACTGTCTTCTGCACACAACAGGTAATGCAGGGATGGTGATGGTGGTACCTTATCCCCTTGATTGACTGAGGGAGGACAACTGGCACGGTGGATGAGATAGCAATTTGATTGGAAAAAGAACTGTGAGAAAAAGTTTGGAATGGGGGAATAAAAAGGAGGGCAAAACTCACCATGCCGCCTTCTCCAGACAACCCGCAGATGTGAATGGCAATGATGGGATTGAGGGAGGGCAGCTAGAATGGCCAACTGAAAAGCAATTTAATTGGAGAGAAAAAGCTGTGAGAAAAAAATGGAATGGGGGGGGGAATAAAGAGAAGGGGAAACTCACAGCCGCCGTCTTCTGCAGACAAGTGGCAGGCAGGAATGGCAGCGGCAAGCTTTTGATCCCTTTATTGATTTAGGGAGGGTGACCACCATGGCCAACTAAGGAGCAGTTAAATTGGAAAAACAAGCGGGGAGAAAAAATTGGAATGGTGGGGGAAGAAATAAAAAGGAGGGGAAAACTCACAGCCGCCACCTTCTGCAGTAAAGTCGCAGGCAGGTATGGCAGCGATGGGCCCTTGATCCCTTTGTTGATTGAGGGAGGGCGGCCAGCACAGCCAACTGAATAGCAATTTAATTGGAAAAAAGAAGCTGTGAGAAAAAATCGGAATGGTGGAGGGAAATTGAAAACAAGGGGAAAACTCACAGCTGCCACCTTTGCAGTCAAGTCACAGGCAGGATGGCAGCGATGGGTCCTTGGTCCATTTATTGATTGAGAGAGGGCAGCCGGCACAGCCAACTGAAAAGCAGAGAAAAAATTGGAATGGTGGGGAAAAAATAAAAAGGAGGGGAAAACTCACAGCCGCCACCTTCTGCAGTTGAGTTGCGAGTAGGCATGGTAGCGACACGCCCTTGGTCCCTTTATTGACTGAGGGAGGGTGGCCGGCACAGATGACTGAAGAGCAATTTGATTGGAAAAAGTTGCTGTGAGAAAAAAAAATTGGAATGGCGAGGGGAAAATAGAAGCCAGAAGCAAACTCACCATCACTTCCTTCTCCACACAACTCATGAACAGGGGATGGTGGCAGCAGGATCTTATTCCCCTTGTCAACTGCAGGGGGGCAAGCTTTGCCATTGATGGAATAACAATTTACTTGACAATGAGGTGGTGAGAATAATTGGGAATGGTGGAGAAAAAAGAAAACAAGAGGAAAACTCTCCGTTGCCGCCTTCTCCATGCAAATCGAAAGTGGGGAATGGGGGCAGCAGGATCTTATTCCCTTTGTGGACTGAGGATTAGGAGGGATGGAGACAGTCCTGATCATAATCCCATTGTTGTTTTAAGTTGTGGTGGTGGCACTGAAAATGAGATGAGTGCATTCATGCATATAGTACTTGGCAACTTGATATCTTGGATACCATTTGTGTGATTATGCAAAAGTTCTGACTTACTCCTACATATTCCGGTGTCGCATCTTCAATCTAAATTCATAAGTTCTGATCTAGTAAAATAAAAAAACACAGAAAATCAGAACATGGTTCTGGTCTGATTGGCAGTAATTTCTGAAAGAATTCAGAATTCTGCAGAATTCTGACCGGAATTTGACACTTAGCTCCACACTTGAGAGTGTATGATCTCATCAGGTCCATACAGATCTCCCAGTTGAAACCACTCTCTTTGTAGGTAGTTTACCACACTTGTGCTGGAGTCATTTGTTGGTTTACAATATATTTGGTCGCATTTAGTTGTATGTCACAAATGGTCATGTCATTTATTCTAGCATAGTTATGATTGATGCTGGTGATACTTCCTCCTATTTTAATTTTCAGAGTTTGAGAAATTTTCCCACAATTCAAAAACAAAAAGCATCCTGAAGAACCAATCCGTTTTCTTTTGAAAAACAAATAATATCAATAAGTTATTCTCCCCAAACAAATCCCAAATTTTATAGTCTTTGGTAAAAAAGATCAATCAAATGAATAAAGCAAAGATATGTGAACACACACAAAAATAAAACAAAGTCCATCTCATCAAGAATGTCACCAAAAACATACCACTTTGAATACCTGTTTTCATCTCAAAATTTTAACAAAACAACTGTTATGTATAGAAAAATGATATCATGAGCAAGTAAATAAGGATTCAAATCAATTCTTATGTCTTTGCTCCATACATCACCATAATTGAACTCATTAACAAGGTGTATAATTTCTCCACAAATTGCTTTCAGTGGATTCTCATCAACAAGTGATGGTTTCCTTCTCAGCATGCTGGAAAAATATTAGAAGACTCCTTTCCCATGATCCTGTTATACATGTGTCAATGAGTTACATAGGTGTTTCAAATTGCATACAAAAAGCCAACATTCTGTGCAGGAACATCCTCAATATGTCACTGATATGCACCTGTCAAGTTATACATAAAAATTATTACATTTGTAAGCAAATTTCAAATGTAAATTCACAACATATACGAAGGTCCCTTACATACCTGATGCCTTGGTATTCCATGTGGTTCTGCTGACACATCTATGTGACTGTTGTGTGCCTGTGGTTACATATGGAAATGAGTTACATATGAATTTCAATTGAATACAAAGCATTAAGATTATGCATGGAAAAATCATCACCATGTTGTGGATATGCACCTGTTAAATTTATATATGAAAATAGATTACATATGTTAACAAGTTTCGAATGTAACATTGATGACATATAGAAAAGGGTCCTATACATACCTGATGAGTTGTTGTTTGTTGTGTGCCTGTGGTTACAAATATACATGAGTTACGTATGTATTTCAAGTAAAATACAAAAAGTCGAAATCTGTGTGGAAAAAACTTCATGATATCACTCATATGAGTCTATCAAGTTCATATCAAAAAATTGATTGCTCATATGTAAATTAGATTACATATAGAAAAGGTCCCATAAAAACCTGATACCTTGGTGTCTGTTAAGTGCCTGCTGTGACATATGGAAACAAGTTACATGTGTATTTCAAATTACATACAAAAGTCAACATTCTGTGCAGGAAAATCCTCAACATGTCACTGATATGCGCCTGTTAAAATTTTATAGAAAAAATGATTACATATGTAAACAAATTTCAAATATAAATTCATAACATATAGAAAAGGTCACTCACATACCTGATGCATTGGTGTCCCACGGGGTACTGCTGACACATCTGTTTGACTGTTGAGTGCTTGCGGTTACATATGGAGATAAGTTACATTTGAATTTCAAAAGCATCAACATTCTGTGCAGAAAAATTCTCACCATATTGTGGATATGTAACTGTTGAATTTATATACAAAAATTGATTACATATGTAAACAAGTTTCAAATGTAACATTGATGACATATAGAAAAAGGTCTTATACATATCTGATGAGTTGTTGTTCCTTGTGTGCCTGTGGTTACATATATAAACAAGTTAACCTGGTGTCTTACAGACAACACCTTTTCTCCCAGATGTATGGTATTATTTTTAGTTTGAGATGGATTGGGGTGATTGCATGAAAAAAAGCAATGATTCACAGAAATAAATGTGTTAGGTGATTGATAGAGATTGAAGTTTGTAAAAATAAACACGCCTTTTTAAATGTATATTTGAATTTCATATAGAAACAGAATCTCAGGGAAAATGACATATGGAATGAAGATATATTTAAATAAACACCTGTTTTCATAAAAATCTGGATTTCATATCAAAACAAATAAAGAGCCATAATATTTATGCACATATCAATAATTTTATGATGGAAAAAAGATCATGGTTTCTTACCTGCTTTGCTCTCTCTCTGAATGCTGGCCATTGTTGTTGGTGTCGGGTGGATCAGAGTGATGGCTTCAAAATCAGGCTGTGTTCAGAGGGACATCCATGATGGAATGGTGACAGACTTGCCAAGATGACTAGTGAGTGGGGCAAGCATTTTGCTACATCTTGCCCAAAGATCTCAATAGTATTAGACCATGGCAAGAAATCTATGGAGGCCTTGAAATTTTTGTAAGGTGTCAGTGATAGTATCGACTGTACCTATTTGGGTTGTGGTTTTATACAGTCTTGTGAGAGGATCTAACCAAGGTGGTCTATTTCAGTGACACAGAAATTTGATTTGCAAGCATTTCCTTTCAAATTTGCATCTTGCAGTTTTGATAAAAAAGATTCAAATTTAGCCAGATTCTCTTCCAGGACCTTGGTGATGCATAGTAGATCATCAAAGTAAGCTCAGACAACTCCTGAGTGTTCATTAGTTCTGTCATTTTTGCTTGAAAAATGTCAAGAGAACCAGCAATTCCCATTGGTAACCTGAGGTATGGATAGCTACCACAAGGAAAATTATTGGTGCAGATTTAGGAGGCATATAGATTCAATCTAATGGTGAAGTAGCCCACGTTTAAATCAGAGTTGTCTCAAAAAGGAAACCTTCTGACTCTTGCTAAACTGTACTGATTTTAGATAATGGAAATGGTTTCCTTATTAATCAATTATTTACTTCTAAAAAGTCACTGAGAAAATGTACAGTTTGGTCTTTTTTGGATTTATAAATGATGATGATGCTCATTGCAAGGTGGGCTGCCATTTTAGTACTGCCAGGTCGCATTGTCTGCTCATCTCATTTAATAGAGTTTCCTTGTGTGCTTGAGGTAAGTTTTGCCATGACTTGGTTTGGCACCATCCTTTAGTTCAGAGGAGACAGGTACTGTGTTCCAGTCACCCAGTGTACTGTCAAAGATGTCCTCATTTTTTGAAAGACCTCCAACAACTTCTTTTGGTGGGGTAGGCTGAGGTGAGGATAATGGATGTCAACAACTGCCTGGAAGTATGCTTTTTCATACTTTGTGTCTAAGATGTGAATGGCAAATTGAATGGCTTCCTCAGTGCTGAGCGGTTCATAAATTATGCTTTAGTTAACTGACCATGCTTTTTTGATCAAAGAACAGGTGACAGAATTTTAATGTCTCTCGTAGGCAAAATGATATCATCAATGGTATTCTGAACTCTTGTAGCTTTTCACCTAAAATGAGGTCAAACGCTGATTTAGTCACCTTTTTTCACCATATCCCAAAACATTAGTTTACTGGAATTCCTTGCTACTTGAGTATTCCATGAATTTCAATGTTACTTTGCCTCTTCCTGTTGTGTGGAAGCACAAATTCAAAATATGACAAGACTTTGGCACCTGCCTAGTCAAGTAGGTTAAACATTTGGTGGTTCCATTTTTATGGAGCATGAGGTCACCATCAGACCCTATGTCTAATGGTACTCTCAGAAAGTTGGTTTTGTGCCTCCTAGACAAGTATTTGAGTTTTGTAAAGGACTGGTTTCCAGTCATTTGTTTCTGCACCACTAGTACTGCTGTTACTGAGTCCATGGTAGTTTTTTTACACCTGACTCAGATGAATTGGATTAAGTGTAGATATCCATAACTGAGTTGGTGTCTACATCAGATTGTGATGAAAAAATTGAATTTTCATACAATTTTTTAAAGAGTTTTCTGATGTAATTCTTATTAATATCATTTAAAAATCTTAAATTAATCAAAAGTACATGTTAGTGGTATTTTAATTCGAATCAGAGGTAGTGTAAATCTTCAACTCTGGGTTGAATTCAATTTTCATACACATATTACTTTATCCCCAATACTGCCCAACCCAACACTTCAGAAGGAGTCTATTTTGTTGCCACTACTGTTTTAATAATGGCCTTCCTTGTTCCTTTTGTTCACTCTCGTGAGATCCTTCTCAAGTTTTTCCAAGCATGCAGTCATTTGTGTGTAGAATGTCTTATGATTCTTATCCTTGCACAGTTTGCATGCAGATTGTCCAAAGGACCCTGAGTAGGAGTTCTGTCCTTGGTGTACTTGCAATTCTCCACGGTGTCATGCAAGGTGTGCATCCCCTCATGCATCTTGCACAGTTTGCAATTTTTGCCATCCACATGTGGTCTGTGCGTGCATGTGTGGACTTCTTGGTTATTTGCATCATGAGGGGAAAATTATTGACAGACTGTTCATGGCCTTCGCTTTTGCTGGGCTATACAGTGACATTTCACTCCTCTACCTGATGTATGACTTCAATGTACTCAAGGATCCTCATGAGGGACTTGACCCCTTTGGGATAGCACTTCTCAAGCAAGTGATACTGAACTCGCCACTTCAGCAGGCACATGTGTAGGATGTGGCATGCTAGTTTTGTATCAGTGAAGGAGTATTCTTTCTCAGTGTTTATACTTTTGCTTGGGCTGTAGTAGAGGCACGGGAGGTCTTCAATGTATGCATTCAGTTGCAGCACACACTCTAAAACCTTACGCAATTGTACATTGTTGGGCTTCTTGAGGCAATTTGAAATTAAGAATATCAAATTCTTGTCCTCATCATGTGAGAACACTTGTTCAAGATGGATCAACTGGCGCATGGCAAAAGATTCCTTTGATTTGCTTGGTGACTTCATCCATTCAACTCCAAAGATATCCTAGAATGGAGACAACTCTGTTTGCTCCTAGATGATGACATCCCAGGGCTGATTAGCCTCCTCAGTGAGGAGGTTGGCATAGAGTTGAAAATTCTCATGGGCCAAATTGGTCAATTTTTCTTGAGGTTGACCACCTCAGCTTGCAAGATTGATACAGTGGTCTATATCTCTGCCTCTGGCTTTCCCAGGGTGTCCATGGCTACACATTTAACAGCCTTCAACTACTATTTTTTTCAAGCTCCACTGTATCATCATTGTACTTCGGAACAAGTCCAATTTTTGGCAGGACTGTGTGCATTGTTGATGTGCAGCAAGGTTGCTTGTTGGTATCATGTCTGTACCAAACTATGACTCAGGTTTCTGACCTATACATGAGAAAGTCCTTGATGGACTTGGCCCCTTAGTTTGAAATGTTGGCATTGTGTCATGTTGACTGACCCCCCCCAAATGACATGCCATTGCCAACATGCTGATATTTTGGGAAAATGTTCGGATTGTTGGCCGGACTTATTGTCGTATTCTGTCATCCGGACCATGCCAGAATACATGACATGTAATGTTGAGATGATATGTTGGCTGATTCTTTTGGACATGAAGAAAAAAATAGCAAAGTCTTGCAGAAAACTGCATTGTATTGGTGCATTGTGGTGCACACAAGTTGCAAAAATGGTATAATATGCATAAATATGCATTAAAGTACCATTTTGAACTAAAACCTGACAGATAAACTCCAACGGAGTAATGGCCCTAGCAGTCATGGATATGGATGGGCAGTCATGTTATTTAACATCAGCCAACACGTGACCCATCCATGAATCCAGTCACAATGTTGGCAACATGGTGGCTTTGACTCAATTCCAGCCAACATTGTTGGCATCATGACAACATGTGAAGCCATGTTGCTGACATTTTCAACTAAGCTTTGGCCTAAGAACCCATGCCTCTTGGATTGGGTTCTGGTCCAGTATGTCCACAATGGGAACATTCTTACCTCCCGTTTCACATTTGCATTCTTTTTGTTTCAAAACTTGGTGGTCAACTTTCTTGGACAATTTTCCTGTCTAGGTTGTAAATTCCGTTTTTGGCTACTGTCACCAAAACACAGTAACCAGTAATTTTTTGAAATTACTGCAGTGATTCCGGTCGTTACAGTGAATATTACTGTGTAGGAATCTCATTTTGTGATGTCACAACCCTAACCTCGGTACTGGTCCTAATACGAACATTTTTTGAGCGTCGCAGTAATCTTGATATAATTGTATTCAGGTTACGGTAAAAAAATGATTAATTCCGGGTTCCACCGGAATTCTGGCAGAATTCCACCAAAATTTACAACCAGGATTCCTGTAGGTGCCAAGACTAGTACTGAGAAGAGGTCCTATAGAATATTTGTGGAAATTTAATTTAAAATAGAACAAATCTTGTATAGGGATTCTTGTTGATGGCAGGATCTTGTAGACACAACTTTGTGCAATTGCTGACCATTGCTCATCAAAAAAATATTTTTTCGATGTGGGGTGACTGGACAATACCAACTGCACTGTATGGATATGGGCACAATGAGGGCAGGCCAGCTATGAACCGTGATGATGGATAGATGGTCCAGAATATCTTGTGATGGGCCATTAATTGACAGTGACCTATGCCCAAAGTATTTGAGTTTTAGTAGACAAAAATAGATGAATGCTGATTACTATGGTGATAGTTTTTATGCATTAATTAAAATGTAAATATAGCAAAATATTGCCATGATGAAGCAGATATGCTTTGTTTTGGCAAAATAAAACTGTGTAGAATTCTGCACAGATTAGGTATGTTTACCTTAATGACACAGTAAGATGCCGTGTAGATTTCTACCGGTCTTGGTATGAAAACTCAGCAGGTGTGTCAGCTTCCATTTTGGATCTGGATCATTCTCTCACCTTCAAGGTTTGAAATCTTCAGTCTATTTTGCAAGGTCTTGCTATTATTAGGAAATCGCGAACATCTCTTGAAAATTAAAGGGATCTTAATGACTACCTTAGAATACTACTGTAGAGTAGATAATAAGCCAAAGTCAACATCACAAAGATAGAGTATAGCTCTGAGAAGAAGAAGGCCAAGGAACAGATGAATCAGGCTGAGAAACCAACTCAAAGTTATGATGCTATTTCATCTCCCCCAGCCATTACCAACACAGTGTAAAAAAGGCCATGAAGGTGGTAGAGGCTGCAAGGATTGCAGTCTCCACAGAAGGAGCAAAAGCCTTTGAACTGTATGGAAACCTCCTCTCTGAAGAAGCCAGCTAGCCATGAGAGAAGATAATCAAGACCCAAGTGACTTGCGCTCCTTGGAAGATGTCTACAGGGTCACGTATACCAAGACTCCCACCAAGAAATGGAACACCTTCTGTAACTGTGTCACATTTCACCGTTTACATCAGTTCAGACACAAAGCAGTTGAGACCCAAGAACTAAATAACTAGCATGTTAAAGAAACAATCAGGTTTTTGATAAGTCAATCCAAGAAGAGCAGCTTAACAGCTACCTTGAGAAGCATCCATGCTTGTACTTCAGCCCAAAGGCTAATCAAGCAACCAAAAGTTATTGCCTTTTGACAACGTGGACCTCTTGACTCACCTGTTGTGCATGTGTCCAGCCAAGTGGCAGATTCAGCATGTTTTGACAGAGAATACAACTCTCATTTGTACTAGAGCCCTCTTGCTTGTTCTTGAGAACATCAGGAATAATGCTATGAGCTTGGTCCCAAGTCCCCACAACCATAACAATAGGGACCAACATGAAGTGAAAGATGGAATCAATTGACTCCTGCATTCCTGAGAAAGCTTGCACAGGGGTGGTCCACTGGAAATCATCAGACGAGGACTGCATGCTATATAAGAAGCATGGAGGGCCACACAAATGCAACAACACATGTGGCTCATCTTTTTTAAATTAGATGGCACTCCAATAAAGAGGAATGTGGGTGCAGGTAGGCCCAATTCAGAGGAAAATGGACATGATGGTGGGAACTTTGCCCAGATTATCCAATCAGAGTTCAAGAATTACTTCATACCATGACCATGCAGTCATGAAGGAACAAGAAATGTTGTGAGAATTATTTCAACAGTGACAATGACTCTGACTACAGTTCTTGAAGTCACCAGGTCAGATAGCACTAGGGAGTTGAATACTTTAATAAAGTTAAACTAAGTGACTCAATTAAAAGGTAAACTTACTCCAGTCTGAGTAAAGCTATCCTATGAACCAAATATTACTTTAATAACAAAATCAAATTTGATGTCGTAAAGGATTGAAAATCAAAGAACACTTGTAACAAAAACAACAATACGGGGAACTGCCAACAATACTTACAATCACCAATTGATGGGAGAAATTATGTGTTGATCTCATATGACCATATCCCCTGAAGGGCAAGGACAAGATATAGATTTACTTTATGTGCATCACAATGATCAACGCGCCAACAAGCTGGTTTGAAATTGTAGAATTGCTGATATCATAGCCACCTGCACTTGATAGTTCAACTGGTACAAAGGGGCAACAGTGCAACAACAAATATTGACATGAGCCAAGGATGCTCTCAGGGATTCCTGCCAATAACATGCCCCATGGCAGGGCATACATACACCCACAAATCAAATTCTTACCACTGAGGGAAGAATCCCACCAAACATTTGACAAGACCATTTGGCAAGGCCATGGAGTATTGCAAGACCCTTTGACAAGATCAAAGGTACAGCCTGATCTTGTGCACCAAGACCCTGATTGGTATACCATAATATAATAGTGTACCAGTAAACCAAAAATAATTAAATGTCATGTAAATTACATGTTAAAAATGAGAGGACTACTGTAGTCCTCAGTTTCAACCATTTCAATAGCTCATAAAATTAATTTCCAATTATCAAAAAACCAATTTTTACTAATCTTATAAACAACTACATTTCCCTAAGATTCAGCTTAGGTCACTATCATACAATAGCCAAACTCCAAATTTTCCCTTCTTGCACCACCACACATTTCAACTTCTCCCACCGATGCACATGCGCTGTTTACAGTCAACCAACATACTGTTACTACAATTTTTTTTCCATTAGAGTAATACAACCACTGTGTGCCACTGCACCAACAACTTTCTTCTTCGGCTTCCAAGAAGCTCCTACAAGAAACTTTTTCTTGGGTCCAATCAGGGAGAAGCTCTTCAAAGAATGTCTGCCTCCAAGTTTATTCCCAAATGACTCAAGTTGGTGGAGTATGAGCATGGCATTGGAGGGAAGAATTCCCTTATATGCTACATTGCTGAGCAAGATACTGTACAGGATACCCTTGAGAAAAAAATGACTGTCTACTTCTAGTTAACTCTACCAAATATTGGGAATGAGCTCAAGGTGGCAATCTGGGTGTACAGGACTCCCGAGCAGTTTTTACTCAGTGTATGCACTGCTGTACAGATGTGCAAGCAGATTGAGCTTGACATGAATTACATCATTGTGCTAGAGGCAGCATATTGCAAGCTAGATGTTGCAAAGTCTGAATATGCTCAGCTGGCAAAACCCCTCAAAAAAGAAGGCAAAAGATTAGAAGGAGAAAGGTGTGAATCCAGATCCTGGCATCAATACTGCATCATCTCCTCTAGAAGCTGCCAAGACAGCATGCAAAGATACTGTGGCAAAAGTTGAGGAAGCAAAGATTGCTGTCATGGCAGCAGAAGTGAAGCCATTCAAATTATATGGTAAATTGCTCTCCAATGAGGCCAGGCAACCTTGGGAGAAGGTGATAAATGCCCAAGTGACAAAGGCCCCTTGGGAGGATGACTTCGGAATCTTACACAACAAGACTCCCACCAAAACTTGCCACTCCTTCAATGACTGCATCATGTTCCACCTTGTTTTGATTTGATGGGGGAGAGGCCATCAAGTATTACCAACAAGTTGAAGAAGCCCAACTGGGTCTCAATAGGTCAGTTTTTCAACCAAGTAGAACAGCATAACAGCTACCTTGAGACACTCCCATGCCTGCACTACAGCCTGAAGACCAATCCATTGACTAAGAAGGCACTGCCCTTGGATGACGCCAACCTTGTGACACACCTTTTGCACATGCATCCAGCCAAGTGGCAGATCCACAACAACTTGAGGGAGAATGCCACTCCCAACAGTACTAGAGCCTTACTACTGGTACTCCAGAACAATAAGAACAATGCAGAGGTGTAATACAAGGTCCCAATCTCTACCAAGATGAAAGGGGCAGAAGAATGCGCAAAATACAGTCAATTGAATCGCACATTCCCAAGAAACCCAAGAAGGTGTGCTGGAGTAAAAAGCATTGCACTCACTGCAAGAAGCATGGGGGGCATTCAAGAGCCACAAGACTCATGACTGTTGTCATATTAATAAAGAATCAACAATCATGGGAGCACAAGAAAGCCCCAGCTCAAAGAAAGGAAGCACAAAGGAATGAATTTTAAACAGATTAATTGTGCTGGGTTTAAGAAAGCTCTGCGCAAGCATATGTGCAAAAGCAAGAAGCATCATGGAAACCACTTGACAGTGATAGCTCATCCAATGACAGTTACTGAAGGGGCAGGATGGATAGCCCTGGGGAATTTAATATATGTAAGAAATCTAAAGTAAACAATCCATTCAAAATTACAATTCTCCAGTCCAAGTAAAGCTATCCCAAATTCCAAAATCAAATTAAACATAAAGATAGCATTTTTACCCCAAATAAAAATAATTCAAAAAAATCTTGTCCTAAGAAAGAAACACCAAATTGATTAAATCCAATAATTTGAAGACAATAATGTCAAAAAAATCTTATTCAAAAAGAATTTGTTACACAACCACAGACACCACTGAGGACACCAAGAGTGACAACAATAATGAAATTGTCAAAGAAAACCTGATGTTGATAAAAACACCAAGGACTATCTAGGTATCACGGTAATGATAGTCATCATGGCACTAGCACCCGAAAGTCAATCCTTCAGAAGGGACAAACAACCCATGAAGGGTTGCCCCAGTAACA
>JALLPD010001062.1:0-13223 GCA_036940065.1 Cyclotella cf. meneghiniana
AATCGATACTGGGAACATTGCTGGGGGACATGATGAGACCTTTGTCCATGGTGCCCTTGAGGTAGCGACCAATACGAATAAGAGCCAGCTCATGGCGCCGGGTGGGGCAGAACGTGTAACGGGCGCATTGATGGACCGCAAATGCAATGTCAGGACGGGTGTGACCACTGAGATAAAGCAACATGCCAACTACAGCAGCATAGTTGAAGGTACCTGTAGCGGGGACACCCTGCAAGTCTTTAGGAAGGGGGGAGGATTCAGCCGGAGTAGCAGCTGCAGTAGAGAAGGAGGAGCAGAGACCAAGGGCCTCCACGATGCGCTTGGTGAGACCCGTCTGGGTGAGAAGGAGACGGGGAGCAGAAGGGGTGCCAAGCGACTTAACATCAACACCAAGAAAGCCCTCTGCTGAACCTTCCTTGCGAATCATAATACCATCTTGCTGAAGAAGCTGAATAATACGATCAATATGCGAGTCATCACGGGCATAAAAGAGAATATCATCCACATAGCAAAGGGCAATAACAGATTTCCCGATGAAGAGACAGGGATCCAAGCCGGACTGTTTCAGCCCATGGCGTTCCATGTGGCGCGTCAGGTGCTTGAAGAAGTAGCGAGGTGCTTGGCGAAGACCATAGACGGAACGGTTGAGGGAAAGTACCAAATTATGCCCTCGTTGAAATCCCGCAGGTTGATGGACAAAGATATGTTCATCAGGACCAAGCTCGGCATGGACGAAAGCGGCGGTGATGTCCGCTTGAGCACTACGAAGTCCTAACTTGGTTGAAAGTACCATCATTGTACGAACAGTACTCCACTGAATGACAGGTGACCATGTTTCAAAGAAATCCACACCCTCTGTTTGGCAATCACCACGGACACAGAAGCGAGCTTTGAACTTTTTGATGAGGCCATCCGGAAAACGCTTAATGCGAAAGGCCCAGGTGCAGGGAAGAACTTTCATCCAAGGCTCGCGCTTGACAAGTTTCCATGCTTTCAAGTCAACTTCCAGAGTCTCCATCTCCACAGACATGGCATCCCACCACCTATCAGCATCAGCACTGTTCATAGCCTGAGACCACGTGGGGTTATCAGGGTCGCTCTTGCTCGCTTTAGCCTTGAGGATGTGAGGCTGAACATCGGTGATTGTCAAAGAGTGAGGGTCGTCGGACAAGTCCGGTTGAAGGTAGGCGGCAAATGCAGGAGACAATCCGGTGGAAACCTCAACTGCCAGGGAGCTCCAGTCGTCTTGAAGAAGGGAGAGATGCGCCAAATGGGTGCGTTTCACTCGAATGGAAGAGTAGAGAGGGCCATCAGAGGCACCGACATTCCTGACGGATGGAGGGGGCTGACTCCAAGAATGGGCAGCCGAGAAGGCAAAATCGGGCACGGAGAGGAGACAAGACAAGAAACCTGTCACCCAGCGTCCTTTGGTGAGAGGATGGGATCGATCAAGTGCTGGCCCATCTTTCCAATCGCCAGAACGTACACGAGTAGGATAGCGAGAATCGACGGGAGGCACCGGAGAAAGAGGCACAGGCACAGGCGGAGTGTCATGATGGGTGTCGGAGATTGATGGAGGCAAAGACTCCGGAGAAATCGCCCCCTCTGGAGCAGAGGGTGCTGGAGGAGAAGAAAAAGGAGGAGCACCCACTGGGACATCGGGAACGGGAGCAGAGTGGCCGGGAATCAAAGACAAAGGATCGAACAACAATGGCTCCTCACGGGAGACAGGAGCCTGGGAGTGAGACGGTATGCCATCTGACGAGAGCCAGTCATCATCCAGAGGAGGCGCAACAGGGGCAGCGCCGGATGGATCCAGAAAACGCTCACGAGAAGTATGGAAGAGGGCCTCAAAGCGCCGGTCCCGCTCATCGATGGTGTGGAGGGAGGGGACGGTGGAGAAACCGTCGTCAAAAATCACGTGATACTGGGGAGATATACGATGAGTACGAGGGTTGAAAACCAGAGGCACCAGCGACGAGTGTTCGGGCGAGAAGCCAACAAAGATGCCTTGGCGGGCACGGCTGTCCCACTTGGGAATCTTCTTGCCGTCTTGCAGGGCAGGATCAAGCACATAGACCGGACATCCAAAGACATGGGCGCGGGCAATGTCGGAGTGAGTGGACTTGACCCTAGACCACAGTTCCATGGGAGAAAGACCGTATCCGTGAGGTGGGAGACGATTGTGCACCCAAATGGCGTATGACATGGCAAAGGGCCATAGGTCAAGGAGGGATCGTTCAGGCCACCGTAGTGAAGCATGGATGAGATTTGCGCGGGCCATGTTGGAGATGGTTCGGATAGCGCCCTCAGCCACCCCGTTCTGATGATGAGCACCAACCCCACTGAAACGCAACTTCTGGAGGCGCGCAGAACAATGGTCACGGAAGAGTGTAGAGTTGAAAACTCCGTTGTCTGTATGGATAGACCGAATAGCGGCTCCAACATCCGCTGCCTCGCGCTCAAGTAACAGTTTCCCTCGCAGCGTGTCAGCAGCATTGAGAGAATGCTGGGGACTATGGAAAATCCACTGGCTGGCATGATCCACCCAGATCGTACCACCAACATAGCCATGACGTGTAGAGCTGTGACCAGAGTGGGACACGACGCGCCCAGGTATGGGGGAAATGTAGTGATCACAGCTAAAACAGTCACCTGGAGAAGTGTGTCCAGCTTTGAGGGATGAGGTGACCGCGGAGACTGGGCCGCTCGAGGAGCGAAGCTGAGGCCGACGACGCTTGGCCTTTGCAATTTCGCATGTGGCGCAGAGGAGGCCGTCAGAGACCGAGCTAGGGGGTTTGTACTTGCAAGGAAGCAGATCCCCATGACACAGAGGGACGAGCTCGGACTGAGAGCGGACCGGTGGAGTGCGTTTGGCCCGGAGCAGGTTGTGAATGGTGCTCAGACCTGCATGGGAGAGGCGATAGTGCCAAAGAAGAAGCTCCTTCTGAGCAGGGGAGAGATTCATATTGTTAGCAGCGAGGAGATTAGACAACCAAACCGTGGTATCCGTGGCAGTGAAGGCAAAACACCGAGCCCAGAAGCCAAGCTCCCTGTCAGAACCGGTGCTGAGAGGAAGGACCGGAAGATTTGCCCGCCCATAGGGCACATCCAGAATGATGCCGTTGTTGAGGCGGAAGCGGTACCGGGAAGCATCCTGGGTGCCATGACCCCCACCAATAGAGTCGGCTGCCAATAGGCACTGAGGGCTGAGCAGGCGAACCGATGCAGAGGGAACATGATAGCCAGGGAGCTTGATCTCGACTTCTTTTCCATTGGAGTCGAGGACTTGCCAGGTGATGAGGCCTTTGCCACAAACTTTATTGGTAGAGGAAAGATCCGTGATCTGGATGTCACTAGGGGCATAGTCAGAACCAAAATCGCCACGACAGGGGCTGATGCAACATGAAGCACCAGAGTCCACGATGAGCGGAAAGGTATCAAAGCCGCCAACAGAGTGAAGAACAGTCTCCATCATAGCAGGAAACACGAAACCATCGACAGCAGAAGACACCAGAGAATCACGACAAGAGCAAAGAGACACGTTCACAGTGGGAGAGTGCCAAACATGTTTAAAGCAAAGGCGCTCCATACGCTCAAGAGTGAGCATGCGTATCCCAGCAACTGCAGGATTAAAAGAGGAGAGAAACATCTCCACAGCTGAGGGGATGATCGAAGGCGCATCATCCAGAAAAGTTGACGGGGAGCCAGCTGATAGGGAAGACAAGGCTTGGTCCTGTCGAAGACTGACCTTGTGCGCCACATGCCGATAATACCGCCGAAGACGCCAGGAATGCCGGCCAAATACGCACTTAGATGAAACATTGGTAGGAAGGGGCATGCAGATGTCATTCCACTGCGTGAACCAAGAGCTAACAATTGGAGGCGAGAAATGGTCACCCCCAGAAAGACGAACCCAGGAGACAAGAACCGAGTCAAAAAAATCAGAGTCAGGGGAGACTGGAGGAAGGAGGTCATCCAGGGCCTTGTGAAGGTGAAGAGAGGGATCCTCCAAGAACACATCCTTGAGGAAGAAGAGGCACCGGCGAGGGAGAGAACGAATGTAGCCCAGTAACCAAAACCTTCGCAAAGAGGAAAGGCCCCATCCAAGGAGAAGAAGCCAAGAACGCAACGTGACGATGGACGCAAGACAGGGACCACATAGATTGAAGCCGAACGACCAGCATGCTGCAAGGGAGAACCAACAACCAGCTATAGCCATCAGGGAGATGATGCGAAACAGAAGACCGTAGAGAATGGAACCCGCGGAGGGAATCCTATTGGTGGCACCATCGTACCAAGGAGTCCGAAGGTGTAGCACGGAACGCCCTCTGCCATTAGTGACGAACATCAACTGGGAATGGTGGGAGCGGTTGCTGATGCGATTCATGAAGACACCAGCGAGCTGCAGAGAAGAACGAAGAAAACAAGCCAGAATTCACAAGCCAACAACCAGACAGGAACATTGCCCAACCGGAGAGAAGGAGCCAAGGTCACAAAGCAAGGCAACCATGAGTCCTGCTGTAGGGAGTAGGAAACAGTCCAACCGTAGACAATGGTCACACCAAGCATGACCAGCAAGTTTTCGTGTCAACCTGGGATCCAAGGCAAAGGTATCATGAGATAACGAAGGACACAGAAGCTTCCAACACACTGTCATAAGATGAACACCGAGAGCCAAACATGCCAGGAGCTGAAAGGATGCGTAATGCAAGCAATGAATGCGGGTACCAAAGGCTAACACCAAGAATACTAGCTGAAGCGGCCAGGAGAGACAGAAGGGGTCTGGAAGGGGAGGGGGTCGAGGCTTACAGGGATGACGTCCCTCTAGGGCCTGCCAAGGCAGTGCTAACCCTAATTGGAGAGCCGGCATGAAGGAGAAGAGAGGAAGGAAAGNGCGATAGTGCCAAAGAAGAAGCTCCTTCTGAGCAGGGGAGAGATTCATATTGTTAGCAGCGAGGAGATTAGTCGACCAAACCGAGGTATCTGTGGAAGTGAAGGCAAAACACCGAGCCCAAAAGCCAAGCTCGCGGCCAGAACCGGTGCTGAGTGGAAGGACCGGAAGATTCGCACGCCCATAGGGCGCATCTAGAATGATGCCGTTGTTGAGGTGGAAACGGTACTTAGAGGCATCCTGGGTGCCATGACCACCACCAATAGAGTCGGCTGCCAAGAGGCACTGGGGGCTGAGCAGGCGAACCGAAGCAGAAGGAACATGATAGCCAGGGAGCTTGACCTCGACCTCTCTTCCATTGTAGTCAAGGACGCGCCAAGTAATAAGGCCTTTGCCGCAGACTTTATTGGTAGAGGAAAGATCCGTGATCTGGGTGTCACTAGGGGCATAGTCAGGACCAAAATCACTACGACAGGGGCTGATGCAACATGAAGCACCAGAATCCACGATAAGCGGAAACGTATCAAAGCCGCCAACAGAGTGAAGAACCGTCTCCATCATAGCAGGAAACACGAAACCATCGACAGCCGAAGACACCAGAGAATCACGACAAAAGCGAAGAGACACGGTCACAGTGGGAGAGTGCCGAACATGTTGAAAGCGAAGGCGCTCCATACGCTCAAGAGTAAGCATGCGTATCCCAGCAACTGCAGGATTGAAAGAAGAGAGAAACATCTCCACAGCCGAGGGGATGATCGGAGGCGTATCATCCAGAAACGGTGACGGGAAACCAGCTGATGGGGAAGACAAGGCTGGGTCCTGCCGAAGACTGACCTTACGCGCCACATGCCGAAAATGCCGCCGAAGACGCCAGGAATGCCGACCAAATACGCACTGAGAGGAAACATTGCAAGGAAGGGGCATGCAGATGCCATTCCACTGCATGATCCACGAGCTCCCGATCGGTGGCGAGAAATGGTCACCGCCAGAAAGACGAATCCAGGAGACAAGAACCGAGTCAAAAGAATCAGAGTCAGGGGAGTCTGAAGGAAGGAGGTCATCCAGGGCCTCGTGAAGGTGAAGAGAGGGATCGTCCAAGAACACATCCTTGAGGAAGAAGATGCATCGGCGAGGGAGAGACCGAATGTAGCCCAGCAACCAAAACCATCGCGAGGAGGAAAGGCTCCAGCCAAGGAGCATAAGCCAAGAATACAACGTGATGACAGAAGCAGGACAGGGACCACAGAGGTTGACGCCGAACGACCAGCAGACCGCAAGGAAGAACCAACGACCAGCTGTAGCCAACAGGGAGACGATATGAAACAGGAGAATGTAGAGAATGGAACCTGCGGAAGGAATCCTATTAGTGGCATCATCATACCAGGGAGTCTGAAGGCGTAGCACGGAACGCCCTCTGCCATTAGTGACGAACACCAGCTGGGAATGGTTGGAGCAGTTGCTGAAGCGATTCATAAAGACACCAACGAGGTGCAGAGAAGAACGAATAAAACGAGCCAGAAGTGCTAAGCCGACAACCAGACAGGAACACTGCCCAACCGGAGAGAAGGAGCTAAGGTCGCAAAGGAAGGCAACCGTGAGACCTGCTGCCGGAAGTAATAAACAGTCCAACCGTAGACAAAGATTATACCAAGCACGACCAGCAAGCTTTCGTGTCAACCTGGGATCCGGGGCAAGGGAATCGCGAGAGTACGAAGGGCACAGAAGCTTCCACCACACGGTCATAAGATGAACACTGAGAGCCAAACCTGCCAGGAGCTGAAAGGAGGCGTAATGCAGGCGATGAATGCCGGCACCAAAAGCTAACACCGAGAGTACCAGCTGAAGCGGCCAGGAGAGACAGAAGGGGTCGGGAAGGGGAGGGGGGCGAGGCAAACAGGAATGACGTCCCTCTAGGGCCTGCCGAGGCAGTGCTAACCCTAATTGGAGAGCCGGCATGAAGGAGAAGAGAGGAAGGAAAGGAGAAAGATCCGACCANAGGCAGTGCTAACCCTAATTGGAGAGCCGGCATGAAGGAGAAGAGAGGAAGGAAAGGAGAAAGATCCGACCACACCAAAGCGAGCAAAAGAAGAAACGGAAGCCAGCCAGACCAAGGGATTTGGAACATTTTGAACCAAAGGCGCTCACGGGGACCAAACCAAGACCCGCCGCCCATTAGTTTAAAAGCAAGTTCCCGAGGCCCTCTGCAACCAGGGCAGAGATCCCCAGATCGACATCAGGAGCATCCGTGTGTGAGACACCATCACTGGAGGAGGCTATGAAGGGAGACGAGGTGGGAGAGTCATCGGGAGCACGGTCCCTGGTGGCACAATCCCCGGCCAGATGAGCATAGAGGTCACAATCTGTGAGATCACCATCACAGCAGTCAATCATGGCCTGATGAACAGTGGCATTGAACTTCGTCTTGGCGGCAGGAGACTTGAACCGGATACTGGGAGGACGGGAGGACGATGGGGATGTCTGCTGCTGCTGGATGCGACGCTCTTTCTTCTCCAAGATGTCGGGCTTGCCATGGGCCCAAGTAGGGTGATTCTTGCCGCAGGTAGCACAGGTCTGGTGAAGAAACCACTCGCGATATGTTGGAAATTGATGTTGACGGGGAGAGGATGAGGAACCATACTGGTCGGCCTTGAAGACACTAGCCTTCCGGTGAGAGCCATCCCACTTCTGAAGAGTGGACAGAGCCGCATACTTGGCCTCCAGCGTGGCAGCAAAACGGTCGAGCTGGGAGAGAAGATCCCGACCAATAGCCCAGTCAGTATAGATGGGGTTAGAGATAAACCCGAGCTGTGACTTGCAGGCTTCCTTGAAGTCGTCAGAAGCACAAACTGCCATGCCATTGAGGAAGTACTCCAGGAGATTGGGAGGTATAGCAGCGGTGGGCAGGAGGCGAACCACGGCCTTGAAGCGGGCGGTAGCCAGAGGCACGTTTTCGCCGTCAAAATTGGCGAGCTGGAAGCCAGTAATGAAGTTCAGGAGAGCCTGGGTGGACTCAAAGGAGCGGTGGTCAATGCGATCCACCAACANGGAAGCCAGTAATGAAGTTCAGGAGAGCCTGGGTGGACTCAAAGGAGCGGTGGTCAATGCGATCCACCAACAGCTTGAAAAAGGTGAGACCACCACGTTGGACATCAGAAAGAGTGTCATAGGTCTGCTTGACTTGAACGAGGAGAGAGCTTTCAACAGACTTGCTGAGAACTTGGAGGAGCCAAGTGCTACTTTCAACGTCAACTTCAACACCGTAGGTGTTCACAAGTTCCTGGTAAAGGGCCACTTTGTCAAAAGACACCGTTTTGTACCCAGTAAGGAGGTTCACAAAAACTTCGGAGGAACCCACGGCAGACACATCGGTGAGGTCCACGTCTACCGGTATGTTACACACATAAAAGACATCATGTGTGACGGCCCAGTCGACCACACCATTGATGGCCGTTTGGGTGTCAATCGCTGACGACCCCAGATCACTGGCGGAGTCGGAGGAGAGGAGCGATGAGTAGTCCGGAGAGGTGAGTATGTGCGGAAGTTGAACGCACACCCGGTCACGCAGTTTCTTGCGAGAGTCCGGCGAATCCCCACGGTCGAAACGAGAGACGAGAGACGAGGATTTGGCCAGCGGCGATCTCTTCCTGGGAACGACGCCCAGCGTGGAGGCCGAGGCCGGAGCAAAGAGAGACACACAGGAAATCCGCGCGAGGCGCGAGAAAAGCGGGATGACCATTTGGCTTGACCAACGAGGCAGGAGACAGTAGGCTCTTGAGGGCCAGAGCAATGGACTCGGCAAGACGATCGCCTGAAAGGAGGGACTCGCTGGCAGGAACTGCGGGGTTACGACCGATGGCTGACTTTGAGACCTGCGGAGAAGGAGGTGAAGAAGGCATGGCTGGAGAGGAAGGAAATAGAACATGAGGAGAGCCGAGAAGGCGGGACATAACAATCAGCCAAAAGCACATCCAGGTGGCAAGGCAGGGGTGGAGTCGGGCACAGCCCACAGTCAGAAAAGGAGGCGATGAACCACGCCATGGAACCGGAGTAGGGACGAACTGCATCGGCGGACACAGGGCAAAATGGGCAAAAGGTAATGGGGCGGACGAAGCCGATGGGAGGCGAATCTGCGTACAATGCAACAATCAACCAAGAAGGCGCACAGCGCAAGTCACTGGGACAAAAGGGAGGATGGCGAACAACGCCGCAAAAGGGAGGACGGCGCACAACACAGAAGGAAGGCAAGTAAAGCCAAATGGAAGGATGGCGTACACGGCCGAGCGACCAGCACAGCCAAAACAAACAACGCCAAGATATTGGACGCACGCAAAGCGTGAAGGGGCTTTATAACCTGACAAGCAACAATCAGCTGGTGAAGATGATGCTGCGGCGGTGACGTACCTTGGCTGAGACTGGCGCAGATGAAGTGCAGTGTTAGCTTGTAATTGGTAGTTTTAATTGGTAATAAAACGAAATTATAAAGTTAAGACTGCTTTCAGCCACGGGTACTATATTGTGGTCGTCAAGTGCTTAGCACTGGACCTAGGTTCTTCCGACTCGCATCCATGCCTGGTCGGATACTAAAGAACTGCTTCGAACTAACAACATCTACAATGTATGTATCTCAGTACAACGTGTTGGAGGGTGGTGCCAAAAACTGACGCAGGGTTAGCCTGTTTGGTGCGAACCCTGCCCCCTTTCCTGACGCTGACTTGTTGCCCATTTGACCTGTCTGTGGTAGGTCATGAAGGCAGGAAGGAGGAGGTGAAGGCCCCACCCCTGGGAAGAGGCTGTGGCGAGACGCTGTATCAGGCGGGCCGCCACACAGCGTCTTCCAAACAACTGCGAACTGAGAGACCTTCTCGGACGTGCCGAGGACCCCAATTAGTAGTAAAACATAGAAAACTGCATTCCTAACCGGACTTGGAATGCTACCCCATAAGTTGTGATTTGCCAATACGCCCTAGGAAAGCTTAGATGGGTAGCAGCCATGATATCGTGACCCAATGGTCTCAAGCTGAGCCCCCGCGCGCGGACGCAAGTACCCAGCTGTCATGCTGACCCATAGGTGCTGCCACTGAAATCCTTCCAGAGGGCGTATTATGCTGCTGCGGCAGCAGGCGTGGTATAGTCGGTTGAAATAGTGGTGTCGGTTACATCATGGTAGACACCGCCTGAGATGTTGACAAAACGAAACTTGTGTTTCATGTTAGTGGACATGCCTTCGGAGTAAATGTGAAGCTCTTCACGGATGTACTCCTTGAAGGTGGCTCCTTTCCAACGGCCCATTTTTTGGATCTGTGTGTCAGAGTACCCTGCCAATGCTAGTGCATTAGCCCCACCACTTCGTAGGGAGTGGGTGTCGACGCGATCAATTGGAAACCCACGATCAGGGTAGCCCAGGGCACTGGCGGCGATTTTTAGTGCCGCCCGGATGTGTTTGTCTGTAACATCGCACTGTTTATCCTTGTCAAAATATGTTGATAGGGTGAGTTTTGGGTCGCCAGACCGGGCGCGAAGTACAAGGAAACGGCGACCCAAAGCGCGGACCGGGCACGCGATGTCCTCTCCATTTGCCTCTTGGTGAATGCACACACCCCGCCACCCATTCTTTTGGTTGTCGAGCTTGAGGGTGGCGGAGTGTGCTGTCATGATGAGGTGTGATGGGGCTTGGCGGCCGAGCTGTCGCAGAGCGCCCTTGTCATCCTTGCAGAAGAAGGTGATATCCTCCAGCTTGAACTGGACTGTCTGTTTGGAGGAGTTTCGAGAGCCTTTCGACGTGTACTCCCCAACACGGAGGAGATAGTAAAAGGCCACCAACGCTAGATCCCCAACGGCCGCTTCCAACGGTGTGGCTGTTTTTGCCTGTCCCACATGACATAGATACTCGGGGACATCCGCTTCCACCGGGAGTTTTTTCGTTGGGGGCGGATCGGTCTTCCGCCATCCGTCGAGCATTTGGGAGAGTCGTGGGAGAAGCTTGTTTTCTGTACCGGGCAGCTTGGTAGGGTTTACCCCGATGGCCAAGGCGACCGTCTGACCAACGGCCGTGAGAGCCGTACTGACCGTTGGAGCTGTAACCGTGCGGCCTCTGCCGTAATACCCTGTTCGTACGGCAGCAGCGTACCCGGTAAGGAGTCTGACTCGGTGTTCGTAGGGCACTCCTTGAAGGAGTGGGTCCACTCCCAGAGGTGCGACAAACTTGGACCAATTGGTCCAATGCATCTCCCGAGTTTTGGCAGACGCCTCCACTCGTCCATTTCGAAAGGCTGCGTCCGCAAGATGGAAATAATCCGAATAGCGATTGCGTTGGAGAACTGGAAGACGTTCCAGGAGTTCTGATTTGGTAAAGGAAAACGAGAGTTATAAAGATGAGAAAACATTTCGTGAGTGCTGCATGCCCACGCGGGGTTGCTGCCAAACGAGCGCGAGGGTACGTCCGTGAGTTGGTTGTGTTTGCCCGCAACATGGAGTGTGGTGAGTGGCGAAGCTTTTCGTAGTTGGAGGCGCAGGGCTAATGCACGGATGAGCTGCATCGCAATCTGTGAGCGTCGAGAAGCTAAGCGTTGGAGCCAGCTGACTGAGGGGCTGTTGTCGCTGTAAAGCGCTATGCGAAGGTGTGTGAGGTCTGGTACCACCGCTTCCACAAGCAACCAGACTAGCACTAAGCCCGCACACTCCAAATCGGAGTTTGTGATGGAGCCGTTGGGGTTCGCATCGCTTACTAAGTTGGCCTGAACCTCGGGTGGCCACTCTAACCTGAATACCGCGGGTGGCACTGCCCGCAGCTCCCCAACCACGATTCCGCCCACCCCAAATTTGCTGGCGTCGCATATTCCCACCACATCCGGCCACCCAGTCACTAAGCTTCGACAGTGGGTTGGCGAGACTATGCTATCCCGCAGGAACGTGCGCGTTTCCCTTAATGCCTGTTGTAGATGGGCATTTCGCTGGAGGAACACAACGGGTGGTTGACGACCAAGCAGAGAGTAAAAGGGAGATAGGAGTCCTTTGCCAGCTGGTATGGATAGAAAAGCGTGGCGAATCTTGTAGATGGTGGACCGAAAATCAGCGAACGGGATGCCAAACTTTCGATTCTTTCGCGACGACCGCAACCACCCGGTGATTTGGTGTACTAGGGCATCCCGCTTGCCTTCCGTGAGCCACATGGTGTGGTCAGTCCCATTAAAGACGAAGCCCAGAAGTTCCTTGATAGTGTCCCATTCACCGTCATGCTGGAGCAATTTCTTGAGGGAGATGGGGTCATTGGCTTCGTCTTCCTCTGGTGGGAACACATCATGGATTCCGCACATGACCCCATTAGCTACGTGGTCCAACACTCTTCGACTAGTGGGGACTGCCAGGCCCATAAAGTCGTCCACATAAACCTCGACGAGATAGCGGAATGGGTCTTGATCTCTTGGGGACGTTTCCGGGAGTGCATCGTAGGAAGTGCTGCCTCGTGAATAGGGAATCATCGCATTGGTGGGGCCTTTGCCCAGTGGCGTTTCGATGTATTGTTCCGCTACATCCCTGGCGGTTTCAGACGCNGCAGTTTCTTGCGAGAGTCCGGCGAATCCCCACGGTCGAAACGAGAGACGAGGATACGGCCGGCGGCGACCTCTTCCTGGGAACGACGTCCAGCGCGGAGGCCGAGACCGGAACGAAGAGAGACACACGGCAAATCCGCGCGGGACGCGGGAGAAGCGGGACGACCATTCGGCTTGACGGACGAGGCAGGAGAGAGCAGGCTCTTGAGGGCCAGGGCGATGGACTCGGCGAGACGATCGCCTGAAAGGAGGGGCTCGCTGGCCGAAACGGTGGGGTTGCGACCGATGGCAGACTTCGAGACCGGCGGAGAAGGAGGTGAAGAAGGCATGGCTAGAGAGGAAGGAGAGAGAACGTTAGGTGATCCGAGAAGGCGGAACACAACAATCAGCCGAACGCACACCCAGGTGGCGAAGCAGAAATGGAGCCGGGCACAGCCAACGGGCAAAAGGGAAGACGATGGATCACGCCAAGGAAATGGAGTAGGGATGACCGGCATCGGCGGAAGATGATGGACGGACGAAGCCGAGTGGAGGCGAATGCGCGTACAACGCAACAATCAACTAAGAAGGCGCACAGCGCCAGTTACGAGGATGAAAGGGAGGACGGCGTACAACGCCGCGAAAGGAGGACGGCGCACAACACCGAAGGAAGGCAAGTAAAGCCAGAATGGAAAGATGGCGTACAACGCCGAGCGACCAGCACAGCCAAACAGATTATGCCGATGTATTGGACGTACGCGAAGCGTGAAGGGGCTGCATAACCTGACAAGCAACAATCA
>JALLPD010001063.1:0-13119 GCA_036940065.1 Cyclotella cf. meneghiniana
GTGTAGGTGGTGTAGGTGGTGGAGGTGGTGGAGGTGGTGGAGGTGGTGAAGGTGGTGGAGGTGGTGGAGGTGGTGGAGGTTGTGGAGGTGGTGGAGGTGGTGGAGGCGGTGGAGGTGGTGGAGGTGGTGAAGGTGGTGGAGGTGGTGAGGGTGGTGGAGGTGGTGGAGGTGGTCTGGGAATGATCTGATGATGGATAGCACAATATAAAGGTGGGAAGTTAGTGAGATATGGGAATCAATAAATGAGACATGCCTACAATTGAGAACTGGGAGGAAAACAGCATAAAACAGCCCATCTCAACATAATAAAGTAGTCAATGAGATACTTTTTAATTTCTGCCATGTTGACATTGCTAGCTTTGGGTGGAATATAAGAAACAAACACATGCATTGTTTTACATTTGTGGGTCTTATTATGCAGCTTATACGTAGGATCTTATGACTTACCCATAGTGAGACAGTTTGCATCTTAAATATTGATCACAGTCACAGCAAGATTTTTGATCAATTACAGCAAAAATTGACAACACTTGATGAAAAGAGTTTGCAAAAATACTGATGGTATGAGGTTGATTTTGTGGTTTCAAGTTATTTTACTTTTGGGTTGTATTGAGGTATGTGTGTGATGGCATATTGTGTAATGGTAAAATGCCATTTCTACCATGAGCCATAAAAGGATAATGTACCTGTTCCTAGGTCCACTCCTGGATGTTCTATGTGGTATGGTTAATAGTGTAGTTTAATTTGCAAGTCACAGTGGTATCTCTTCCAATGTCATCTTCTTCTTTGTCATCTTCTCGACTTTGCTCCCGCATGGGGAATAATTTCCAGAAAACCAGTACCCTATAAGTATGCATATAAAAACTTTTCAGGGGGGTATAGCAGTCACTGCAAGGAGCAGAGTGTTAATACTTATTTGATTTTGATACACTGTCAATTTTGCAGTGACTAGTTTTGCAAAGTACAAAGCATGTTTTCTCAGTGCAATTTGTCTCAAGTCATACTTGAGAACTACTCTTACAGATTGTGGAATCTGCAGAAGAAGATTGGAAAAAGAAACTTCCTCTGCATCTGCATCCTCAGCAAACCAAAGCAACTAAACGAAGAACCACACAAACACAGATAAATGAAGGCAATGCAGCCTCCAGTATCTTCAATGAATGAAGAGCACTCATGCAATTAATCCTTGCTACTCCATTCCCACAAACTTTTGTAGAAGAATTTGCACCAGAAGTAATTGGCATTGTATTTCATCTCCTTCTTCACCACCAACACCTCCATCCATCCTCTTGCCTTGGTCAATGTTGTGGATGCCACTTATCCTCTAGAATTTCCAATGATTTTCAAATCATACTTGGAGGTCAGTATGCCTAAAATTTTCAGCCCAGATCCTGCCACTGGGTGACTGCCATGCTTCCTTTTCTGCATACAAGCCCCAAAAAACAGAACTAAACCTTAGATTTGGTATGGATTTAGAACCAAAGTAGACTGGCATTGCTTATCCTCATCTAGTATGTTTTGGCTAGACAGGTATCAAATTCTTGTTTGGTATATCTTGTTGAAATTTGGCAAATCTCATTGAGATGGTGTTTAATATGTAATGAAAAATCATGGCACAATCAGGTAGAATTCTCATAGCAGTGGATAATGGGATGTTATGTTTGTAATTTGCCTGAGGTGTTCAGGAGAAATGGAGAAACTTTGGTTATTTTGACCAAAGTAGGAGTATAAAATTGCTTTAGTCAAAAAACAGCCTGTTGGGACATGCCTACTTTTTGACTACTTTCTTACAAAAAAATCACAAATTTAGGCATTTGGTTTGGATTTAGGAAGGATTTGGTTGGACGCTATAGTTTTAGATTTTTTGGTGTTTGGTTAAACAATGAATTACTGCAAGAGAATGCATTTGAGATGCAGTGAACAACAAAGAGTGGTGAAGATATGGCTTCAAGCTTAATGAAATAATGGCATGTATGGATGAATTATGAAATGAATTCTGCACTGGAGTTTTCTGTTGTGATTGAATGGCAGATGCTGGAGGATCATCAAGCTTTTGAACCAATACATTGATTTGTGACGGTGGTTCTCTTGCCTTCTGCTCCATTTGAAATTGACCACCTGTGTTGCCACACTGTGCTGGTTTGATAAATGAAAAACCAACCGTGAACACTGTGACTTGGGGTCCTGTGTCTTTCTTTACACTGCTAATTCCATTGTTGGCATCTAGTGCCCACCCCTCCTCTCCAATTGAATCAAATCCACCTTGATCTCAGAGAGAAACAAAAACAGCATACAACAGACCAAAACACACTCTCACAGTTTCGATAATGTCATAGATTTGTGGTGGACATGGTGAACATTCAGCGATTGAGAATGAATCTTAGTCAAAAGTTTGATGAGGTTGGTGTGTCCTTATGTGGCGGTATCTCCACCAGACAATCCAATGAGGACTACAGAGTAGTTTTCTGTTGGCTGAAGAGGCTTTTGGGCCAACTTGACATGACTTGACATCATAAAATTACTCTGACAATTTGACAATATCCAGATCTGTTGAAATTATATTTCTTTTTAATACCTCAAAGATGACAGGAAGATACAAATTTGCTGGACACTATTACAGAGGGACAGCTGTTTCTGCACGAGTTGTCCAAGGTATTATGCTGCAGGGTACAATCGGGTTCAATTCCTGTGAGGAGCTTCCATATCATGCTTAGGAGTGAAAAAAGGGGTCCGTTGCCAGACATCATGCCCCTTTGCAATAATTGTCATCAGCAATCATGGACAGTTATGTCTGGTCATGAAATCCAAATGCGCTCTTTTTTTATATCATATTTTTTACATGGAACAAGTCTATCATTGTATTCAAATAGCTCCTAATGCCTAGCCATGACGTTGTCAAAATCTATCATGAAAATATCCTATTTGCTAAACCAAAGAACCTCTTCAGGCTAGACGGTCATCCGTCTTACGCTTCGCTTGATGTTGGCGTGTCACCTCCACTTTCTTTGCTTGCACTCACAAAATTAGAGTCCTGTGGAGTGTTTGATATGATGGCAGGAGGAGCCCCTTCGATTTGATTCGAATCAGTGCCACTGTTGCCAAATTTGTCTATACAGGAACATAGAAGGCACAAAACACTAGCCACTGCAATCAGCACACTACGTATGAATGCGGAAGGAAAGTGTGAGATTACTGTGTGAGTCTAACCATGATAACACAAGAGAATCAAGTTCATGTGAATTTTGTGAATTGGTATCAGGCCAAGCAACGTGTGAGTTACAACTTATGTTGCCCATTTTGGAATTCTGCCACCAGAGACGATCAACACACCACCGAGGTGTCGATGGCCTATAACTGCCAATTGGTTAAGTTCGTCCATAATCGTGTTTTCGTTTTTGATCAAACTCTATGAGGTCCAATCTCGTGCAATGTATTGTATATAGCTAGCAATGGTAGAAGATGAAGAGAGTGTTTTTATGTGTAGTGCACCACTTCTTGAGTTGGTTGTTAGGGTTCCCGTTGTAAAATTTTGTCGATGAGAAATATTCACCCGTCGAGTGAAAATGGTCATTTCCCACCTATCCTGCCCAGAATGAATCGTACGTTTTTCATTCATGGTACGATGGTACGATCACCTCTCTGGCTGGCTGTTGGGCAAACCATTACTAGTGAAATGACTTCTGGCCACAGGTCAACCTACAGGGTTACCAACTGTGATTGACATGATACGAGCCCAACCTTGCAATATTCTTTTGTGATACCATACACTCTCCTTGCTGTTCATTCACCATGTTTCAAGGCCTTCCCTCCAGAACCTTCCACACAAGTTCCGCACTCTTTCTCAATAAGCGTACCAATATGTTTACATCATAAATGTTTGCCTTGTCTTGTGGTAACCGTCGAAATTTATGTTCCTTGCAACAATACCATACATTATACTTGTGAAGAATACTAGCACTTGATAATTCCCAAATGCTCTCTCCTTTCCCATGCAAACACTTAGGCACAAGAAAACATCACACATAACATACTCCACATCATCCTATTCAGGTATCATTGAAATGTGCTTTTTGTCATTCTTTTCCTTTTCTCTGCAAACAAATATTGCTGAAGATATTTAACTTTGCTATTGTAGACATCAACCTTTTGCCAATGTTCCCAAATTGCATCAGTTACCTTCAACATGATCCAAAGTGGTTTTGCCTATGTTGGTGATTGACTTACACTGAAGCAATTGCTTTAGTTGAGCAAATATTTATTTCTGTCACCATGATCAAATGATTCATCCTTATGAATGGATGAAGCACTCCATAAAATCTCTCTATTCAGGATGAACTAATTCATCAGCTAGCAACACTTAGTATGCCAGTAATCATAGCCAGGAGCTCCCTTGCATAATGATTTCTTTTCATATTGGTATCTGCTTGATCAAAGCTGGTTTGCACTCTGATATTTATTCATGTGGCAGTTAATACTATTGGCTGAGCAGAGCCCATCATTTACTCATATTAGGCTTAAGCATTCATAATATTGTGTAGAGAAGCTTGCTGATTATTTTGTGATAGATTTTTTTGAAAAATCTCATTCAATGGACATGAACTGCTTAGAGAGACATGATTGGATACCATAATCTGACATTTTTTAAGCTAGTGTTGTGCATGTCAATGAACACAGTATTAGGGGGTGGAATACTAAATTTTGGTACTAGATACTACTCTTTTTGTCCTAAAGGTGTGAATTCAGTTTGACTTTGCTGGGTGGAATCTTGCACCCCCCGATCTCTGGCGGTGTGGGTGATCAACAAAATTGTGCTTGGACAATTAAAGGAAAGCCATAAGTAATATCAATGGAAGACCCCAATTGCTTTTGTTAAGGTGTTTTTTACTACCTGTAGTGGCATCAGGGCAACATGAGGAAATGCCACTACATTGCCCTTTTTTCAGTCTTCCAAGTGGTCATTGTGATATCCACTTATCACGCATCCACTAAAAAAGGCCATCACCATGGCAACAAGACTGATTTCAGCAAAATACGGTGTATAACATCAAAATTATTTGGACTACACAAAAGCGCAAATCATCATTCCATTGCTCATGATCAGGAGAACCCATCAATGCACTCAGTGCTGCAAGAGTACACCCCCCCACTGAAAAAACCTCTGAAATAGACTTGACCAATGCTGAATTCTGGTGTTTGCACCAGGAAAACTTAATTGTTTCGTGCTCTCCTGCCCTGCAATCAGTCGTCCCTTCTCTGCAATGGAAAGGGCAGCAGGACTTTAATTCAAAACTGCAAAAAAACAGGTGAGACTTCAGTAATTCTCCATTTTACAATTTTTCTAGTTATTTTATCTCACAGAAATCCATGTCACAATCCAAAACATGATCAATCAGGAGGAAATAGATTCCCACACCCTCCCACTGTCCTCCATCATCATCATGGACACTGAGGAAACATCACAGTAGCTCCTGAAGATCTGGGTTCATGGGGAGGAGGCCAAACCCAAGTTTTCCCATAATTTGCAAAATGCCAAGAACACCAAGACCCAGAGGCCAAGCAATATACAACAACCAACCAGAATTGCATTAGATGAAGAAACCCCTCTTCCATTTGAATGCAAAAAGCAAGCAAATTCAGCAAAGCCGGTCTCCTGGTTGCACTTAGAAAGACTGCAGCTGATATCCAGATGAAGTCCAAAGTGGCTTAAAAATTGGCTGCAACTAATAGCAATCTTAAGAGAAAGTTTTCTGATCTTTGTTATACTGTGAATGATACCAAGAAGCAGGTTAGGTATGCAACATGATTAATCAAGAAGGCAAATCATAATAACAAGATTCTCCAAGAACAGGTAAAGACTAACCTGGATGATTTCAGGGAACAACTCTCAGAAACAGTTACCCAGATCAAGGTATGTCAACTTACATGCAACAAAATCATTATCAAATCATGCTAACATTCCTTACTGTTCCCATTCCAGAAAAAAAACAAGCTGTCGGTGCTAAAAATAAACAAATATTAATTAAAAATCATAACAGAGATGTTGCTGTCCAGTTATTGCACACAATTAGTGTATTTGAGGTGTGTGAATCATAATATTACTATTGTCAACATGCTCAACAATCAGTCACAATAACCACTCTTATTTCGTGCTAAGTCATTAAATAAAGTTGCAAATACCAACCAGGAGTTTATTGAAAAATGTAACTGCAGAAAATGAACAGCTTAGACTAGACCGTGGTCAAGAGTTAGCCATGTTTAAATTCAAGCATAATGAAGTGTTGAGGAAGTTGAGACAGGAGAATGCTGCTGTGATAACATCCAAGATTGAAAAAATCAAGAAGATGGAAACACTGGTTGGTGATTTACATACACTCTTTGATGAGACAATAAAAAGATATTGCCCAAGCATTAAAGATGACAACCCAGAAACTGACAAGCTGTGAAGGTCAGGTGATAGTCACCTTACCAACTTGAAAGAGACAACAGAGAAGTTTGATTCCATCAGGGATTGTGTGGAGGCCACGGAGCAAGAGAGGAAGTTATTTGTCAACAAATTTGACACAGTATGCCAAAAGATAACTAGCCTCAAACATGAATTGTCAAAAAGGAAAAATATGGAAGTAGACATGGATGTTGCTGTTGAGCACATACATATGAGCATCTCTGATGAGCTGTGAGCAGAGCTATTTTATGCATCTCACATTGGCATAAGACAGACTGATGACTTGGTTATTTGTATTGCAGAAGAATCAGCTAATACATTTCTTGTAGAGTTCCAAGATACATCAAAAGCAACATCAGCTTATCTCTCAAGTATTCAGGGAAAGTTTAGTGTAGCTATGATGTCTAATGATGATAGAGAGGCTACTCTCAATAAAGATGCTAGTAAGAGCATGTCTGAATGGAACCATGCATCATCAACCCATTCACTGAAAAGAATTGGAATGATTCAAATTGACTATGCTGCCGGTAAGGGTCAAACTCATGCCAACAATGACTTCAGATGGGGGCATGAAGCTTTCGTGACCTGCAAATCATGCAGAAAGGACAGGAAAATTGAGCATGTCTTTTGATCATTTCATATGTTGCCAAAAGAATTGCAAGAAACCATAGTGATTGCAGTAAAATGCACAGCTTCTAGACTTAAAGTTATCTCTCCAAAAAGAATCATGGTTGAAAAAGTAGAAGCAGCTCACGGTAAGAGGAAAGATGCCACACAAGAAGAATACATCATGGCTATGGAGCTGTGGGAATGGTTTCATTTGCCCCATTGTTGGAAAACTGTTGGCATGGCAAATGACATTTCTGATTGGTTTAAATGGGAGGTCTGTCTTCAGAGACTACTTATAGCTTAACAAGCATGGTAACTAAGTTATGAAGAGTGTACAAGATCTAGGGCTCAGTTGAGAGAAAATTTAATTTTATTTCTGTTGCTTACTGAAAAAAGCCTCACATATCCAAACGTTGTCTTCGGACTGTGGCCCAACTGGTGCTTACCTATGGATGCACCTTGTACGTACATTTCCCTTCAGAGAAAACCTGATGGAAGAGGAATGAAAAGTCATGCAAGCTCTTGAAAACTTGCAGAATAATTATGCAGCCTTTTTAGTTTAATGGATACCCCTTTGTAAAATGAATTTGTTTCAAGAAAGAACCTTCTTGCAAAGATGTGGTCATTTCATTCAAAATTACCGTGTCTTGAAGAAATGGATTGATCTTAAATTTTTTCACATAAATATAATGGATTCCTAAGTGATTAGGTTTACTGTGTTTCCTCTTTCATGAAATGGATGTATTTTAAGATCTGTCCAATTTTCAAGGGAAAGTTGTTTTACCCAAACTGGGCATGTCTGAATAATGGATCAATGACAAGCAGTCCTCCTTATCAAGGATAACTTCACATTTGTGATCTCAGTCTCATATGTATACCCAAAATAGGACGCAAGAATGCCCTTCAAATCGAATGTATCCTTCAGATACCTATCATCCCAAGTACTAAGACCATCATGGTACTTCCAGGGATCAAGACCAAGATGTCCGGCATGATTAGAAGGTCTTGGCAAGACCAAGACAAACCAGCAAGACCTAGTCTTCTCTCAAGACCAAAGACAACAATGGTAAAAATCATTAACATGCAAATTACATGACTAACACATGAGGATGAACATTCTGATATCCACAGTTTGAATCACTTCAATAGCTCATAAAAATAATGTCCCAACAACCACAATACCACATGAACTCCAACACAAACCATCTACATTTATCATTCATTCTGTAGAATTTCAAGTTTTCTAAGGTTTGTTACTTGAGCGCTTAGGGCACTGTGAATTCAAACCCCTGTTACTGATCACTGCTATATTGTACACAAGAACAGAGAACCTTTAAGCAAGCAGCAATGTTATCCATTCAGGGGCTCTACCCAAATGTTAGCTAGCTAAGTTCAGTCATAAGATGCTTGGTTAAGAGACACAACATTTCCACTTCTTGTTACAAGTAATTGTTAACAATTGACCAATGTTGTAGCAATGTTGAGGTAACTTTTTACATAATTTCATGAGAAATGGACTAACATTGTTAATTGAAGTGTGACCATTCAATTCTCTAACAAGTAATTCACTATGTTGAGGATGATCACCTCTTTACCCAGTGGCCTCATGCACAGGCAATGTGAATGAGATAAATCCACCAAACTCGGGGATGGCCTCCTTGCTGATTTATTCCACTTGATCCATCTGCTCTGATGAGAGATGGCAAAAAGAGGAAGCCTATCAAGGTGCAAGTCCACACCACCAACTCTGTCCAGAAGGACTATTATGAGCTTGAAGGATGGCACAGCAAGGCCTAATCCACTTGATCCAAGCCAGCAAGATGATCATCAAAGATGTAAAGCTTAAGGAAAACATTGCCACTTACTCCAGTCTCCTGGCAGGCAATATTGCTGCTAAGAATGGAAACTCTACACAGTCAGAAAAAGAACAGCTCTAAGACCAGATTACTGAGTGCAAAGCATGTATTACCACCTTGTACAAGGAAGGCTTTGAATTTTCAAGAAGCTCTTGGCTGAAGCCAAAGGGGGAAAAGATTCTTAAGGAGGTCTTTGACTCTCCAACCCACATTACCTTCACTGACAAGAAGGTAGAAAGGTCAGACGGACATACCCTTGAGTCTCTCCCCCTGTGCTACAAATGTGTGATGCTCTGGAAGTGCACCAACAATTCAGTCAAGCATAATAAATTCTACATGTCATCTACAGTCAAGATCCCCTGTCCAAAAGTCTCCATTAGTCAAGGCATCACCAGGTTGGAAAAGCTGACTGACATATCCTCATACTACCTCTCATTGAAGAGTATTGAAGGATCCCCTGCATCCCTTCCAAGGATGGACAAGCCATACTCTGAGTGGAAGATGTGCACCCTAGTGCTAAGCACATTGTCATCCAGCATTGTCTTTGCATATTACACATACAATGGTCAGCATTTCCTCATGGACCTCATAAGGCTCAAGCAAGACCTCATGCTTGTTGAAATGCAACAGAAGCGGCAGAGCCACTTGATCAACAGCTCAAGAATGAAGCTAGAGTGAAAAGGGATGCCGGTGGAAGCACCAACATGACCTAGAATGCCATCTTTGCATCTCAAAGAGAGCAAGGTTCTCAGGAGCTCTGTCATCTTTGTGCCAAGAACTCTACAGTGATTGCCTAAAGTGGAACAGCAACTGAACTTACAAAGGACAAGCTGTATAATCCATTTATACTTGTGCAAAGTAGTCAGATATTTTGATTGCCATGGCTGCAATGCAAACAAGCAATGAGAAATGATTAAGAGTCTCATTAAGGCTGTGATTTAGTTCAGCCAATAGCCCAATAACAAATGGCATTTTTATCATTTTTATTGCTAAAAAGTCTATTGCACTATTGACCCATGCTATAGTTGATTTAGTTTGCCTCAATAGTGCAATAGATAGCAAAAAATTGCAATTTGCTATTGACCTATTCAGTTTAGCAAGGCCCAATAGCCCAATAACAAGTGCTATTGATCCCTCATTTTTTCATAGGGCCCAATAGTTCAATAGTTTTCCCCAATGGCGTTCTCACTCTCTTGACCATGATTTGCCTGCAAAATGCCATGCAAACAAGGAATGAACACCGTGCTGTCTCAACCTTGAAGGATGAACCCAACAGCAAGCACAACTGGCAGCAAGAATCCAACAACCGCAACCCAGCAAGGTGGTTATATTAATTAATTTATGAATTAATATATTTATGAGTGTATAGTTAATTGACTAATTAAATAGATAACATGAAACATAATTAATTAATTAACTTAACAAAATAAATTGATTCATTAATTTGTAGATCCATTGCTGCAACAGTCAGTCAATTCATGCCCATCACCGGCTTGATGTTGCAAGCAGCAGAGTGGGACTCTTGCACCAAGAGACTGCCGCATTGGTGCAAAGTTCTCAAAATAAACTTAAAACTTAACTAATTAGTTAACTTTACAAAATAAAGTAATTCATTAGTTCATAGAGCCATTGCTGCAACACTCAGTTGAGTCATGCATGTTGCTGAAGTGATTTTGCAAGCAGCGGACTTGGACTTGTTTGCTTGGAAGAAGTCAAGATGGCAACCACTGCAAAAGTGGACAAAGTGATTGCTGCTTTGGTCTGAAGTTCTCTCACGAAAAACATCCCTTGGACATTCGATGGAATCTGCTGAAAATTGATTTTTTGTAATGAAAATAAATTATTCTTGCACTTTTTGAACACACTATTGCACTATCAAACAATTCACTATTAACAATTTTCTAGATTCAACAACTAAATCATGATTTTTAGTCAATAGTGAACAGCAAAAAAATTCAAACAATCCCCCAAAATGCTTTTCACTATTGGCCCATTGGGTGGACTAAATCACAGCCTTACCTTTCTCTCTTCACAATGTTGAGAGGTCTGGGTAGTAAGGACATAAAGGGGGGGCACCTAAGATATATGCAAGATGGGTAAAAAAGAGGCAATCGATAGACAGGGGGAAAATTGTTTGTGGAGATGGACAGAATGCGCCTAGGGATGGTGTCTCTACGTATTGCTGTGTGTCGGTGGAAGAGCTTATTCCATCTTGGGAGCTGCTTGTCGCTGGGCTTAGCATCTGAAATAATAGTAGATGAAGTCGGAACAAATAAAACAATTCTTAACTCCCAACCAGCCCGCCAATGAGTGCATTCAACAGCATTGCTGCCCGATTCTATTGCGATACACCGGGGGCACAACAAGAAGCTTCGATCTCCCAGACACAAGACAACAACAAAGAAGATGGGGGTGTTGACCCTCATAATTTTGCCACTAATGACGTGGCCGCCAATCAAAGATTTCAATTAATCCACCCAACATCTCTCACTGGGCAAGGAAGAACACGTGTGGGCCCATCCGCCATCAACACAGCAGGGGGGAAGAACAACCCAGGGACAAGAGTCCCTTACTATGGTGGGAAATCCTACAAGTGCATTAAAACAAGTTGTGCTACTGACCAAAAGAGAGCTCAAGGAACAGCCCAGGTTACTTGCCCAAGAATTTGAATGGCAATGATGGGCAGGGGCCAATGCAGCTACGATGGCCACGTTCAAAGAAGAGCTTCTAGCACTGAGCCCATGCTTTTGACTCTGTATCATTATGCAAGAGGGTTCACCCTTTCTCTGGTTTCTGCATTCAGCAGCAGCCTACTTTAACATGAGTGCAGCTCAAGAGTACAGAAACGAGGTTGTTGCATTTCTTGGAAACAAAACAGAGTTTGGCATGCCAATCCCCATTCCTACCTCCACAAAATGCATGGTCTTTGGAGAGTGTTAAGGTATGTTTGGATCCAGTTGAGGTTAACCAGCACTTTGCAGTGGCAGAAAGTAGGTAAAAATTATGGAATCATGGGGGAATGCACTCCTCACTGATACTGCCCTTCCCAGGATGCACAAATTCCTGACTCTTGTGGTGGAAAAACTGGTGGGTAAAATGTGTACCCTGTGGGACCTCTTTAAAGCTTTTACTCATGTCTACATTGAGAACAACTCCCTGGTAACAGAAGCACAATGTGAATTAATACGTCAATGGGCAATGGCAGCTTCACAGTCTAGCCATGGCAACTTTGAACTCTGCTTATCCATAACGCCTGAAAATTCACCAGATATTGGTTTCCAGAGATGGACAAGCCACCAATTAAATCAACACTGGGTGATACAATGTCTACACCTGCCAACTCAATTTTTCCCACAGCTACAAATGAATGTGCCCTCAAAGTAATGAAGCAAATAGCAGCTATGGTTGCACATCTGTCAAAACCTTCTGGGGCCCTACTTCAAAAATTGTGTCTCCAGGTGCAGGGGGAGATGAATTAAAAGAATCAACCAAAGGGGGAAAACACACAGAGCACCAATTGGTGGGAATTATGGGATATTGTGGTATTACATACCCCAGTAAAATCCCAATCATTTGAAGAATCAAAGGTAGTGGATGATTGCAGAGCCACTATTTGGAACGAGATTGGAGCATCGGTGGACAGACAAACACCAAAGAAGATGGACATTGAGACTATTTTTCTGTTTGAACCAACCATTAAGGATACCATTGGTGTAAAACCCAACCCTAGGGGACTGATTACTAGCTATGACTCAACAGGATAGGGAATCTCCATTCTGGCAGGTTGTTCTCGCACATCTAGCAAAATTGAAAGCATTAACAAATACAAGGATGCAGTCAGGGCAAGCCACGATAACAGAAGCTTTGCAGAAGCATTGAAAAATAGTGACTCAAAGCCTCAACAACCCACTAAGGACTATTTTGAAAGACTCCTAAATCTGGCAACATTTGCTGCCCTCCTGCATGCTTTCTTTGGAGATTGTTGCTAATACTACATTCAGGTTTATGAAATATACAAGATCCTTTGATCTGAGAGAGTGGCTTCAATAAAATATTTCTTCTGTGGGCAGCAGTGCAAAGAAATTACTTGGGCTATCTTATGTGAAGGCAGAAGTTTCTTCCACACCCGTGTGCATCCAAAGTTCTTTGTACCAGGCATTGATGAACCAAAAATTCCGGTTCTAACCAGTCTGTTACAGATCGGAAGAGCAC
>JALLPD010001064.1:0-13135 GCA_036940065.1 Cyclotella cf. meneghiniana
TCCAGTTGGAAGCTCCTAGAGCTTACAAGTGTAAGCAGATACTTGGCCTACAACAGGAATAGACCAATTATATATTAGTAACTCTATGTCAAGATGCCATATGCCACCAAACAATGACTGTCCACCGACACGTGCATGCAGAACCCACATCACCTTGAAGTTACATACAATTATAGATCATACCAGAGGTTTGTAGAACCTACACTCATCTCTGAATGCCTTTTGGGAAGACATACCAGAAGTGTGAGGAATCCAACACACTTTAATCATGATCATCAGGCAAAGCTCCCTCATTATTGTCTATTGTCCACAAAGCTAAGCTCATAACTTGTTCTTCACAACATATTTCACAAAGACTTTGTTTCTATTTGATATTTTTTACTAAACAAAATATGGACTCAATGATTCTGCAGTACTAATAATTGATTGTGCACTAGATGTTGCATTGACTTGTTTGTTAGACATGTGTTGTCCCTTGGGCACAAATAAATGCGTTTTTGCTGGTTAATTTTGTGTACATGATTACTCATTTGAATTTTCACGTATTCAACAGAAGTTTTCAAGTTTGTTCATTATGCCTTAGTCACAACTATTGATGTCAGATGTTGTATGACATCATGCCATCAGCAAGATAATTCATTCCAGCATTGTAAAGACTCTGCAATCTTTTTAATTTTAAGATTTACTTAGGCTAGAAAGCATGCACTACAGCAAATTACATAGACTTATGAATCCTGATTGTTCCAATACTTCCTGCAAACACTACAATAATGATCTTTATTTCATCAAGGACTCACCATCTCTGCCATCAGGCAGATGTTTGAAATGGAATTATGGCTGAACATGTGATCGCTTTCTGGATTGCTCTTTATTTCTTCATACTAATCATACTCCTTTCTTATTGAAACATGGCTCAAGTAGCAATGCAATCAAGTATTTTTAATTAGCAAACAGGAAGCACAGATGGAAAGATGACACAGAACCAAGTGCTTTATATTCTTTTTATAAAGGTGCAAATTCCTTTCAGTTTTACCATTTGTGAATTTTCAGCTTTTGCAGCCACAAAAAAGATTTCAATTTTGTTAATGAACATTTTTCACAAAAGAACTCACAGTTCTGTCATACTTTAAAAGTTTTTAATTTTACCAATTAATTCTTTTCTGTTGGTTTTTAATCCAAGCTCTTGTTTGAAAAGGCTTGTTTTTAAAAATATATCTGCTGCAAATTCTTTGTTTTACAAAGTTCACACTAAACCTAGTTGTTTTTTTATCACATGACAGTAATAGAAGATTATCTTTTACTCTCTTTCCTTTGGCATCAATAAGTTTTCTTCAGGTTTTCATCTGTGTTGTTTTAATAGGATAGATTAGTCATATGTTCATATTAATATGTCATTGTGTTCTTGTTCTGTTTCATGTCATAACTGCAATAAGTGAGCTGCATACCCCTATTACACCTTTCATTTGATGTCTGAGTGACAAAAATTGTCAAAAAAATAAGCAGAAGGAGAATTTATTGAACCACACGCAGATGAGAATGTCTAGGATAAGATGTGATGTGATGATTTCATGATTGTGAAGCTTGCTTTGAAACATGATTTCATATGATCAAGGGTTCTTGCAGTTTCAAGATGAAAAAATGAACAGACTTTTTACCAACACTCTAACTGATTGGACACTTTGCATCATTGCCTGAAAAAACGGGAATTGACATACATGATTTGGTCAATCCATCCTGACAAGTCACACTAAAGAACAAGTGATTCTGGGAAGCAGAGAAGCCATTGCTTAACAGACTAGTTGCTTGCATTCTCAGGGTATGTATAAAGGACAACCTATTGCAATGATTTCTGCCAAATGGAAAGTAATGTCAATTAGGCACCCCCTCAGTTTGCATGAAGTTGCCAAGAGTTTATTAGGATCCACCAAGTCATAGGTAACTAAAGACATGATAATCCAAATGTTGCCATCTGACTCAGTGAATGTTGCGTCCATGTTTATTTAGTTTGGAAGAAGAGTTCAGCACAAGAAGAAAAGTATCAGCACCAATTCAACAAATGTAACTCCATCCATCTCAACAATAAATCAACTTAATTGTGTTCACATGGATTTGACAAGAAATAAATACATTGAGGAGACACTCATCTCCAGTCTCCGGTTCTTTTGTCAGGGTATGACGGAGATGCTATTTGAAATATTAATATGCTTTGTTGTCCCACTATTGGAACAAAACACACAATGATGTGTTGATTCAATTGAAGCAACAGATGCACCACATTGAAATAAATCCAGGAAGGTTATCGATGTATGTTTCAAGAGGCATGTGCGAGTCATGATACCACTTTTACTCACACACAGTGTCACACAAAACATTGAATCCGATTCCAATGTGGTTGCGCAGACCTGCCTTGGCACTCTGACCAAGAACTATAGTAGGGAAATCTATAGCATAGAACAACAATTCCCCAAGAGTATTTGGACACATAATGCTTTAGCTGAGCATTTACAATCAGTGGTGGCACATGTCACTCCAGAAGTGTAGTATTGGTATGAGTGCAGTCTTAATATACAAGACAAACATACTCCCAAGCCCTATAGGCTCATTTGGCTATACTTGATTGGATTCATTGAGCCATCTTGCCTCAGTGCAAGTGGTGGCTAATGAGGTATGTTTTCTGCAACATTTTTTTCTCAATGGTAATTGCATAGGGCAAAATTGTTTGTCAGAATCATGCCTGCGTCCCCGAAGTCAGCCTATGTTCTGCCCATCCGTCACCGGCCCGCCACAATCGGATGGTCGGCCAAACAAAATGCAATCATTAAAGGTATTTCCGTTAAAATACCAATAATTCTTTTTGCGCACTTCATTCCTACCTAAGCTCTTGATAGCGTCAACGCCCCCTTTCTCCCACGAACGTCGGATTATCTTGGGTCCACTTCATCACAAGACACCAACATACAACAACAGCAAACACATTACACCATACCGTACGCCCACAGATAAACATAATCGACAACACGACGAATACCGGGGCGGTAGGTAACAATGGCCCATGGGCGATCGGACTAGTGGCGGCGAGAAGAGGAAAGGGGAGACGTTTCTTTCGCCATCGAATCAGCAGAGGCAGCAGGGATCACATCAGCGACAGCGACAGCAGGAGGGGGAACAAGGGCAAGGGGGGCGACAAACGACAGCAGTGGGGGGAGTCTTGTTTTATCAGCCTAGCAAAGAGCGATACGGGGAGTTTCTGGTGAGGTTCTAAAATGACATACTTTCGTGTTTTGAATAATTAAAATTTTGATTCATCTCGATGGACGCCGCGTTGCTTGCAGGCATCCAACTTAACCCCCAACAACCTCGAAACCACTCTGCTCGAACTCGACCTCTCGGACGACACTCACTCTGCCCGCGTGGGATTTGCGTTGTATCTTTTAAATCCCGATACAATAGACAAACAGCAGCAGCTTCGGAATAAAGCATTGAAAAGACTACTGGATCCGCCAGACTTCACGTTTTGTAACTCATTATTTTATCGTCTTTCACCTGGGGAGCGTGAGTGGTTTGCATCCCAAATTTTAGATAATAACTTGAACTTATCTGCAGAGGCGAGAATCGCTTTGTCTTCTGCTACGTTGACTGTTTCTAGTCAGAGTGAAAAGACTGAAGTGGCGGATTATTTAATTCGGGAGTTGGAACAAGGGGCGTTTACGATTGAGGAAGACATCGTGCAGGGCGTTCTGTTTACTATATTGAATAGTTTCGTGAGTAACGACATTTTGGTTTTACAAAATATGTTTTGTTTGTTCATTTGCATTGGTGCTCTGGATACTCAATCTGGTTAACGCCTTCCTGACCTCCATCTTCCAGAGCTGCAAAACCAACCCCCAACTACATCAACGAGCACAACAGTTATCCACCAAGTTGTTCAGCAACAACAATACCAAATTTATCGCCATGTCCACCATAGGACTCCCTGACTCCTCGGGCGCGGGAATAGTCCAAATCCTGAACGACCTAGGGCCAGCGTGCACCTCTACCCCCGCCACGTTCCGCGATGCTTTACGTCTGATCACTCAAACACGACCAGGGGGATCATCACTGAAAGAGGAGGCTGTAGCCCGACTACTCCATTTCTTTAGTGCCGTTGCCTCTTCCCCGGGAACTTCACGGCAGCAGGCATTATCCGGGGCATTTGTGGGGGTGCTTCTTAATGACAACGATTGGACGAAAGACCCCCCCTCTTTGGGCGATTGGAATCTAGAAGCGGTCTCTCAAGTGTTGGTTGCGGACTATTCTCATCTCAATTGGAATACGGTCGCGCGTTCTCTCGACTTTTCCGAATTTAAAATCCGCGATGCAAGACACGTTGAATTGCTACTGGCGTTGTACAGGGCCTCCAGTGGGAATCAGTCGAGTTTACCCTTGGATCCTATAACAGTCGAATGGGCCAATCATTTAGGTCAACTGACACTGCTGGAGAATTTATTGGCCATGCCCTCACGAGTGTATGTCTTTGCCGTCGACGAAGAGGAAGAGAAGGACGCCGCACCGGTGGAAGGGGTGAATTCTAATTGTCCTAATCCAAGGGGATGGGCTTCCGCCAAGGTGTTGCAGCGGCTGCTGCATTTAAGTGATGATAAAGTGTTGCATCAAAAAATTCGAGAGATATTTGTGGTGGGATTGTTGAGCTGTCCGGAAATCATCTTGTGTGCATTAGTTCGTCTTCAGCTTACAGTGGCGGCGAGTGTGGCTTCCGATCAATATAGCGAGGAAGCCAAGGCGAATGCCAGTGCTGCCATGGGATTGAAAAGCGAATTGATGAGGGAGTTAATTCCTCTATTTTTTCGGCCGAGTACTCAGCATGTCGTGAGGAATGGGCCGGGCGCATTGCGACGATTGTGGGAGATTTCTTCAAATACAGTGTTGTCCGCGTGTATCGAGGCATGGAGGAGCACGGCCAATGAGTCGTCGCAGGTTCGCTACAATACCGTGGTTCATATTATTGGCGTGGTGCGAGTGTTGCCCAGTCCGGAGACGGCAATTGGGACTATTCTCAATAGTAACAAAGATGCGGAGTTTAGCTTCACCGTTGCCTTCGTTATGGCCGACAATGATATGCTGCAACTCCAACCGTGGCTGATGGACAAAATGGAGAAGGCAGGTGTGAACAAAGCTATAATTGCGGTTTCTCTAACGTTGTATCTTGGCAAGAACTTTGCGCAGGCGGCACCACGAAGGACGAAGCCACTTATCAGCATTGAGAATCTCGCCACCTGTCTTCAGTTCCTGGTGACACTTGACAAGGATACCCTTGCTAGTGCCATCCCGGGTGCTGGCTCTGATCCAAATACTGGCAAAGTTACAACGATCGGCTCCAGTATTAAGGCGTTGGCCGATGCATGTCTCAGGGAGCATCCCAACCTGACCAATTCAGTGTCTAACCAGCCTGCCCTTGATGCACCCACAAATAATCTTTCATCTGCAAATCAAGATGATATCGAGGAAATGGCCAATTCCTATTTTCAAAAGATATACACATCAGAACAAAGCGCGAGGGAAGTTGTCGAGATGCTCAAGAGGTTCAAGACATCAGGAAGCTCTCGGGAGAATGACATTTTCGCTTGCATGATTCATAATCTTTTTGACGAATACAGATTCTTCTCAAAGTACCCAGAGAAAGAACTCCGTATTACCGGCATTTTGTTTGGTCTTTTGATCAAAGAGCAGCTTGTTAGCAGCATAACCCTTGGCATTGCATTACGATACGTCCTTGAAGCTCTGCGCAAGCCTCCCACGTCGAGTCCTCAAAGTGGGAAAATGTTTCGGTTCGGAATGTTTGCGTTGGAACAGTTTAAGGAGCGACTGCATGAATGGCCTCAATACTGTTCTCACATTGTGCAGATCCCACATTTGCGCGAAACGTATGCCCAGTTGGTGTCTGAAATAGAAGGCGAGATGGGGGACAATCACAGTCAAGCATCCGCATCTACTGGCCCTACTGCGCCAACTTACGATTCGTCTGGAAGAACAGTTGGAAGTGGGGACGAGAATAAAAGCATCAGTGCGCCAGCTCCGAGTTCTTCAAGTATTCTTGGAGGAGAGATCACTGTGCCGAGAACTCAGCCGACAGTGGTGCCTAGCGTGGGCGGTCTAATAAGCGGAGCTGTAAGTGGAAACACATCCTCCTCCTTGGCTCTTGGTGTGGGCACTGGTGGAAAAAGTGTTGGTGGAGGTGCTCCGAGCAGGATCGAGACCCCAGCCCCCGTTATTACCTTGAAAGACCAGAAACCAAAAAAAGCGGTGTTTGGCCCTGGGTTGGGACGTGCAGTAAATGCACCAGCTGAGTCAAGTGACTCCCAGAACGAAGCTCCGCCCGATGCATTACTGGATAGAGTTCAATTCCTCATTAATAATCTTGCCATGTCAAACGTGGAGCAAAAATCTCTTGATTTAAGAGATATGTTGGAGTCTAAGTACTTTGGTTGGCTCGGAAATTATTTGGTGGTGAAGCGAATCAGCACTCAGCCAAACTTCCACTCCCTCTACCTCAGCTTTCTTGACAACCTTGGTGATTACGGGAAAGGCCTCGTTGAGGCAATTTTATCCAGTGTCTATATCAACGTTGGTAAATTGCTGCGTTCGCAGAAGATCACTACATCGACCTCAGAACGCAGTTTATTGAAAAATCTCGGAAGCTGGTTAGGCCAGATCACTCTTGCTCGAAACCGTCCTATCCTGCAAATCATGTTGGATTGCAAAGAGTTGCTATTTCAAGGTTACGAGACTGGCATGTTGATTGCCGTCACTCCATTCGTGGCCAAGATTCTCGAGGGCGCGAAGAACTCCGCCGTGTTTTGCCCTCCTAACCCTTGGCTAATGGGTCTTTTGAGTGTTTTTCGTGCCTTGTACAATGTGGATGACTTGAAAATGAACATCAAATTCGAAGTTGAGGTGTTGTGCAAAAACTTGGGTCTCAAATTGGAGGACATTCCGATGCGTAATTCAGATCTTTCTAAGCGGATCCCTCCCGTCAAGGAGAAAAATCCAGATTTCAACTTGAAAAGTCAACAGTCCGGAACACCCGTAGGGGCAGCGTCGACTCCATCCAAAGCTGCTGGGCAGGGAATGGCACTTGCCGCGGCTAATTCCATGCTGGCGAGTCCGGACAAGTCCAGTGCTGCATCCACAAGTGGTGATACTGTCAAGTCCGACGCAGTGTCGGATAGCGGATCACAGAATGAGCAGCAGACGGTCATTCCAAACCTTGCAGCCTATGTGAATGTCAATCCTAACCTCACCCAATTGTTCCATCAGATTCAGGGAGGTCCACTTGCTTCCAACGTTACCTCTGAGGTTCTTAAGCGCTCTGTTCCCATAGCTGTTGACCGAGCCATTCGCGAAATCATCCAACCAGTTGTTGAGAGAAGTGTGTCTATTGCATGTATCACCACGAAAGCCATTGTCACCAAAGACTTTGCCATGGAAAGTGACGAGAATAAAATGCGCAAGGCAGCTCAGTTGATGGTAGCAAACCTTGCGGGTAGTCTCGCTCTTGTCACATGTCGTGAGCCGCTTCATACTAGCATTTCTTCTCATCTCCGTCAGCTCCTCACTGCTGCCATCAATAACGCCCCCGGAAGCTCTTCTGTGCAAGTTCAACTTAGCGAGCCCGAGCAAAATGCCATGGACCAGTGTGTAGCGATTTGCTCCACTGAGAATCTTGAGTTGGGGTGCATGCTGATTGAAAAGGCGGCAACGGAGAAGGCCGTACGTGACATGGACGACGCTCTCACCCCTGCTCTCTCTTTGCGTAAAAAACATCGTGAGCAAACTGGCCAGCCGTACTATGATATGTCCATCTTTCATAACGAAAGCCAGAGATACCCTAAGGCTTTGCCAGATCCCCTTCGACCCAAACCAGGTGGCTTGCACCCTGGACAGCTACTTGTTTATGATGCATTCCAGAGGGTTCCTCGCCAGCCTGCTCCTTCAACCCAACCCGACAGTCACATTTCTTCTGAAGCAGATCCCTCAGGCACAGTCCAGGTCGGCGAAGAGTCTGGAACTTCCCTGGCATCATCGGGTCAGCTTAACCTCAATGCGATATCGGCCATCTCTATGAAACTCGATAGTTCAGTAACAACACTTTTGAACACAGCAGGTCATCGCGCCCAGGAAATTAGTTTAGCAATGATCCCTCCCGATCATGAGATCAAGCAACTCATTGCTGCCATCCCACGTGTTTTGACCCCGTCAGACGATTCTCGTTCACTGAGCTCAACGGAGACTGATGCTATATTGAGTTTTTCACAAGGTATTTTCAAGCGTCTGTATGAAGTCAATCTAACAGAGCGGCTTAGATTGGAAGCGTTGGTGGCCTTGCTTGAAATGCTTAATAAGATTTGCCCTCAGCTGGGACGGGACATGGGCACCTGGGCAACGTACGCTCCAACTAAAACGGACCAGCAGCGCAAGTTGCATCGGACTGTCCTTTTGCTTCTTGTCCGCAGTGAGCTTATTCCGATTGAAATCCTTGACGCGTACCTAGCTAGAAATGCGGATGAGGGGCGAGACGTTGTTTGGCTGGAGTTTTTGTTCCTCTTCGCAAGGACTGCTGTCTTGGAGAACATTGTCCCCCCAGCAAAGATGCCCAGGATGATCGGAGTCATTCAGAGCATCGCCGAAGAGAAAGCTCCTTTGAAACTCGAATCCAACCAAACATTTCACAAGGCAGCCTCACGTCTCCTCGAGGAACTTCGGGGTGATACTGATTCGGCTGAGTCTCGAAGACTTGCTAGTGGTGAGGCCAAATCGAAAACTGGTATTGCCCAGCAATCGTACGAAGAGAGCAGCAGCATGTCTCCGGTGTCTTTGAAGCAGCTCATTGATGCCCCGCTGGCCATAGCAAAGGCTTCACAGAACTTTGCCTGTAAGGATCCTCCTAATGCAAAGCAGCTAGTTACTGACATTCTCGTAAACTGGCTTCGTATTCAGAATGATGCTCCCAGTAATGATAAGATTTTGGCCCAGTTTCTTCAGCGTTTGCAGCAGCAATTTGGTGTTGGATTGAATGATGACCAAACCGAACGCTTTTTGCGTCTTACGGCTGACGTCGTGACTGAGTCCTGTGCGAAGAATGCTGCCGCTGATTCCGGGAAAATTCTCAACTATAATGCAATTGATGGTTCCGCAAAGTTGATGTCCTATCTTGTCAGGTATATGAATGGTGGTGGTCCGGCAGAACAGGTATCCCAACAGAGGCTTACCTTCCTCAACAAAGTCCTCGGTGTGATCACACGCTCCTTAGTCACAAACTACGAAAACTCAGAGCGTGATCCTAATGTTGTTTGGGATCAAAGGCCATGGTTTCGTTTGTTACTAGACTTAGTTTACGAGCTGAACTTACCAAATCCTGCGTTGGATCCAATCAAATCTGGAATCGTTAACATTTTTGGAAGCGCATTCCATGTCATTCAACCTCTTGTCGTGCCAGGTATGCATATCCCTTGTACTTATCATGCAGCCTCTGTTTCTACCCTGCATCTGACCGAGCTTTTTGTTGTCAAACAGGTTTTTCTTTTGCTTGGCTGGAATTGATTTCGCATCGTATGTTCCTTTCCAATCTACTTCTTCTGAAGGAGCAGAAGGGCTGGGGAATGATGCACCAACTTATGATAGATTTACTCCTTTTTCTAGAGCCCCATTTGCGCAAGGTTGAGCTTACCGAGGCAACAAAGAAGTACTATGACGGAGCTCTTCGTGTGATCTTGATGCTCGTACATGACTTTCCTACGTTCCTTGCAGCATATCACCTGTCCTTCTGCAATATCATCCCCGAGAACTGCGTGCAACTCAGAAATCTAGTTCTCTCTGCGATTCCAAAAGGTATCCCTCTCCATGATCCAATTTCTCGCAACTTCAAAATCGATCGTCTCCCTGAGATTTCTCAAAGCCCTGTCATTCTATCGAATGTCATTGGGCCTTTGACGGGATTCAAGGCTGAGTTGGATGGCTACCTTCGAAACCAGCAGCCTGCAGACTTCCTCGCAAAAATGATTCCGTTGCTTCGCAAAGATGGGAAGAACGAGCTGGATGCCCCAAAAGTGAACTCTCTCGTCTTGTATGTTGGCATGCAAGGTCTTGCTCGCCTCCAAAATAATCAAATTGCTTCCAGTCTTGGCCACACTCCTGAAATGGAAGTCTTTCAGAATTTGATGGAATGCGATGATCATGCAAGGTACATTAGCCTCAACGCCATCGCTAATCAGCTTCGATACCCGTCTAGTCATACACATTACTTCTCGTGTGTTATGCTCTTTCTTTTCAATGAAACACAAGATGAAGGTGTCAAGGAGCAAGTGACTAGGGTCTTGTTGGAGCGCCTCATTACCCAGCGCCCCCATCCTGTAAGTTTCCGATCTTAATCATTCTCAATACTTACTCCGTCTCTCTCCTCATCTTCAAGCTTCTGTAACTCATTCGTTGTAGTGGGGTTTGTTGATCACCTTCATTGAGTTGATCAAAAACCAAAAGTATCAGTTCTGGAGCCACCCTTTTACTCGCTGCGCTTCTGAGATTGAGAAGGTATTTGAAAATGTTGCGCGTTCTTGTATGCTACCCAATGGAGTCCGTATCGCTTCTGGTGAGGAGGATGCACCGCAGTAAATAAACTTGGGGTTTGGGGGAATAATGGGTGAAGCTGTAGGTTTACCTTGTGTATTATTTCCAGTGGTCCATTGTCTTGTTCTCTTAGGGGTCTTATATTGGGAAATTTGTTTTTTATGACAAACTTTGTTCATGAAAATAGCTTACATGTAGATACATCTCATTGAATAAGCTTTCGTTTTAGGCGCTCAATAGCTGCAGCTTCTAATACCACGCTTAATGTCATGTCAGGGTGTAATACATATCACAGCACGCAAATTACTATTGTATGTAATGGTGCGCCAGCATCACCCAATGTCCTTAGGTTCTGTAAAGTGTGTCCATCGGACTGTGCTTTTGTAAACTTAAGGCATGTGAAATGAAAACATAAAAAAATAATAATGGTAAGATACTACCATTTCAGCCATGGTTGCTATTTTGCATTTTCTATCCCAACTTCGCTGGTATAGCAACCCTCAGACTCACTTTGCCATCGCAGTCACAGTGAGAATCGCTTAGGGTTGCCAAAAAAAATTTCTCACCGTTGCTATTTTTTTGATGGTTCCTTTTTTGATGCTTTTTGGCAACTTTTGCTATTTTGATTTCCTGGTTTCTATTTTCAGCTTCATGTCCGGTGACTCTCTCAATGCATATTTTTGTATGAATTCCACTGTGACATTGAATATTCTCAACCACTCAAAAATTGCACCACCATTTATTCTGTAGCTTCCATGACAATTTCCCTTCTTCATAGTCTGTGATTGTTGCCAAGGATGTCTTACTCCAGTGATGGCAGTGATGTTGTTGCCGAAACCCTGCCTCCGGAGGAAAACCTCAGCCCTAGCCACCAGCTCTTGACGGCCGTAGTGGAAGAATCAGATGCCAACACTGGAGTTTGCTTGGATTGGACTCTGTGGTGGTTCTTGTTGTGGCTGTTGTTGGCATTTCTAGAAATGTTGATGGAACACTTGCCGCAGGGAACGCTGAGGACTGAATATGTGGGAGCGGTCATGTAGTTATTCTGATTGAGTTTCTTGGTAGATGATGGGATACATGAGACAACAAAAGAGAGAAAGGCAGGAACAAGGGAGATGATGAAAGAGAGAGAGGCACGAATGAGCATTGTTGGAGTCCAACCAAATGATGATTGTTAATCGAACACAACTCACCAAATCACTAACCACAGTTTTCATTATTGTGCCAATTTTCGAATGGGTTGTGCTCTTACACACTAAAGCTCTCTCTCACCATGACGCGATCGAAACGCCAATGGAATGGTATCTTCTCCAGCCTTGTAAACAGGACTTAAAATAGAATTTACTCCCTTTTATTTTGATTTGGTTACCCATCATCATCATTTGTCTCATCTTTCCAAACAATTTTATCACAAATATAGTCAACATTCTAAAAAGAAAACAAAATGTCCTCTTCTCTTTCGACTAAGATTCTAATTGGTAGTGATAATCCTTGACTAAACTGAATTATGATCTATTTCCAATAGAAGATGAGGTGTTAAAAATAATATCAAAATAAAGAAAAGCACTCGATAGACTGCATAGGATATGAAGAAGACAAAGCATGGCATGACCATTTGGTAAACTTTTTGCCATGATGATAGAGCCTCCTTAAGATCCATCTCATAATGGCAGGGCGCATGCGGTCGCTGGGTCTCATGCGAATGATGGCATGGTGGGAAAGGGCCATACACAAAAATGACAGAGGATGTTGCAACAATGCCTACATTTGATGCCTTAAGAATGAATGAAAATAAAGGGAACCCTAGTAAAAATAGCTACCAAATAAAATTGAAGACCCTTCAATAGTAGCTGTTACTGCAAAATTACATTGGGTTGCTATCTTTTTAGCAACCATAAAGTTGGAGTATTGCATGAATGTTATAACATCCACACTAATGGCCGCCGTGGCTGAAAAAAGTCTCATTTTCTTCATGCCCCCTCTTGTTCACACCAATTTATTTTGGTAGCAGGAGGCTTTGTACCATCCCGCCCACCCACTGCCACATTGATGTCATGCCATCCATGACAAACCTCCCTTCTCCCCTCAGCATCCCCAGACTATCAAAACAAACAATCACCGCCTTCTCCACTCAATCATTGCATAGCTAGGATCTGTTTATCCAACATGTTACATTGGAATTGCATGCACTGAAAAAGAATACGAGTCAGAATTAATTCATATCTTGTTCAGTCACATGTTCACTTTGTGGATGACCTAAAACAGATGAGCCATCAATTTGGTTGCGATTCTTAAAACAATTGATTGTAATGCAAGATCTTTCATTAATTTGATGCATGTCAACTTTACAAACAAGGCCATATAACCTAATTTTGTGATCGCCTAAATTGGCGTGAATCTCTGACAGACAAAAGATATCTGACATGAGCCAAGGATGCTCTTTTGGCACCCTCAGCAGGCCTGGACCCATCAACAGATCAAACAGGATCCAAGAAGGGGTACAACAGGGTACCAA
>JALLPD010001065.1:0-13882 GCA_036940065.1 Cyclotella cf. meneghiniana
CAACGTTGACACTCCCCCACCTTCCGAATCCCTCCTAAACAATCATTTCCACTCGCAACTTCCAGCCTACCTCGCCGAAGCCTTCTCCGACCTCTACGCCCAAGACGGCCTGGTCGTCCTGGGTCGCGGATTGGGATGGCTCGCCCTCATGGCGGCATTCTGTCGATTCTACGGCGACGACGAATACCACGCCGACCGACACGAACACCCGCACGACGACGCCAGCACACGACGCGACGGCATCGAACGCAACATCAAACCGCCGCTCGTATTCATACTCAATCTACGCGAAAATGAACGTCGAATCCTCCTCGACACGCTCTCTTCCTGGGGAATGCCCAAACATCGTCTTCCCGTGCTCGTCACCAACGAGGCGGGACAGACCAAGGATCGATCGCTCCTCTACGCGCGGGGAGGATTGTTCGTCGTTACTTCCAGAATACTCATTGTGGATTTGTTGAATGGGACGGCCAATGCCAGGGATATTGATGGGATGTTGGTGGGGCATGCCGAGAGGGTGGACGACGGATCCACCGAAGCCTTTATTTTGAGGATATTTAGGGGGCAAAAGTATTTTATTCACAACAACAACAATAACAACAACAACACCAACAACAACAATGGATTTGTCAAGGCATTCACCGATGACGCAGCATCGCTGCTACGAGGATTCGCCAGGGTAGAAAAAGTCATGAAATCGCTTCAAGTCACAAATTTGTACTTGTATCCTCGATTTCACGCCTCCGTCGCCCAAGAGTTGGAACGCCATCCACCCGAAGTAGAGGAATTGCACGTTCCCCTGAGTGAGTCCATGAAACGGATTCAGGGCGCCATCGCCGCGGCCGTGAGAGCGTGTCTGAGGGATTTGCGGAGTCGTTGTCCTCTCGTCGATTTTTCGGAGTTGTTTCGTGCAGACGATGTTGCTGTCGGTCATGATGACTCGGAGAAATATCAAAGCAGGAAGAGAAGGAAGGTGGGTGACAACGCTGGAGCGGGAAACACTAAGCACAATTGGGAAATCGATATAAAAAGGATAGTTTCCACTAATTTTGACATGATTGTAGCGAAGCAGTTGCAAGGAGACTGGCATCGTCTTGGTCCCGATGTTAAGCAACGGATTAGTGATTTGACGACTCTACGCAAATTGTTTTATCAACTGATTCAGAGTGACTGTGTCTCATTCTGGAGAACATTGGAGGGGATCAAGGCGCGGACTTCAGGACATTCGAGTTGGATATTGGATACAGTCGGAGAACGGTTGTTTGAATTGGCCAAGGAGAGAGTTTACCGTGTCAAACGTTCGAATGACAAGACGGTTGGAAAGTTAGAACGAGTCTTGGAGGAAAATCCCAAGGAGAGGTTGGTTCAGCAAGTTCTTACGGAAATTCAAAATAGATGGAATGCAAAAGTTGCATCCTCGACTTCGATTCTCCCACGACGCAGTGCCAACGTGCTTATGATGGTCAAGGATGGATATGCGCTTCGCTCCGTGCAGTCATTCATCTCGTTAGGCAAGGGGCTTTCGATGGAAGACCGATGGAGAAGATATCTCAAAATAGTCAATGAGAAGACAAAATCTATCATCGGCTCCGTCAACGGAGGGATCGATTGCTTGAGTGAAGAACAACGATTGCTATTCGAGAATGACTATATGGATAAAAATATTGTCGATCTAAATGAAAAACTTCGGGAGCAGGATCGAAAACGTGATTGGTCTGATAAAAAGAGAAGACACGACAAAATTACCACAGAGAGAGTGCGAGGGATGGTGGATGCAGATGCCATTCGAAATCGTGCACAGTTGGACGAGGTGGTGGAGGAGTCCAAGAGGGATATCGTGTCTGTTTCTCACGAGGCAGCTTTGCGCCACTTGGACGATTCAGATAATGATGCTACAAGTAGCTCGTCTTCTGACGACGACGATAACGATGTGGAGCTTGGATACAAAGTAAAGCCCTTGGAGGGTTTGAATCTTATTATCCGCGCTTTTGACAAACTTGATGATGGAGAGGCAGAGCTTTTGTTGCGTGATGTCATGCCAAGCTATGTCATTCTTTACGATTCTGAACCTAATTTTATTCGAGCCCTTGAAATCTATTCGAACTCCGTCTATGCCCTGGATAATACTGCGGAAAGGATTCAAGTGTTTTTTCTGCTGTATGAATCAAGTGCTGAGGAATCCTCTTTTTTGCATGCATTGGATCGAGAAAAGAAGGCGTTTGAGCGATTGATAGACCAAAAAAAGCGAATGCCCTATCTACTCCCTACGTTTAATAACTTTTCCTCTCAAGAAATGCAACAAGCTCGTGGCGGCGTTGGTGGATCGTATGCTGGCGGTACATTGGTAAGCATCCGTAAACATTTCACTCGATAAGCCTCTTGCATACGGTGACTGATGTCGTCAAATGTTCTTGTTCTTGAATATCTTCAGCCTTTATCCATGGACACACGAACGGGTGGGGGCAAACAAGCATCTCAGAAAGAACGTCGAGATATTGCTGTGGACGTAAGAGAATTTCGGTCGTCTCTTCCTTCAATACTGCATCAAGGTGGAATGCGACTGGCCCCGGTAACTCTCACGGTTGGTGACTTCGTTCTCTCCAACGTACATTGTGTGGAGCGAAAAAGCATCAGTGATTTGTATGGTAGTTTTGCTAGTGGCCGGTTGTATTCACAGGTGAGACTGTTTCGCCCACATTAGGTTGCATCGAGTTATCCTTTTTTACGGGGATCTAATTCCAGATTTGGGATTCTTGCTCTAAGGCTGAGTCTATGTCGAAACATTACAAATGTCCCTGTCTCCTAATTGAGTTTGACCCCGAGAAAACGTTTGAACTACAGAGTAAACATGATTTGGGTGGGGACATAAAAATGGATAGCATTTGCTCTAAGTTGGCATTATTGACCATGCACTTTCCAAAACTGAGACTCTTGTGGTCACGTTCTCCTCATGAGACATTGAAGCTATTTAAGAAGTTGAAAAGGTATGTCATCATCTCTATTAGTTCAGAGACTGCTATTCGTCTATGTGATAACATGGGGTCTTGGTTGCTTAGAAATCATCAGGAAGTCGACGTAGAAAAGGCAGTTGAGATTGGTAACAATGATTCATTAGATGACCTCTTATTTGGAGGAGCAGATGGGTGTGACGAGGATGAGGATAATGATGATGTCAACGAAACTGCCCAGCGGATGTTACTTCGTCTTCCAGGTGTGAATCCTCACAATGCTAGAAAAATCATGAGTGAGTGTGAGTCCATTGCTGAGCTCGCAGAACTATCTCGAGAAGAATTGAGAGCGATGGTGGGCCCCATTGCTGGCCAAAAACTTTTTACATTTTTTAGACAAAGATTTACAGCATAATTTACTTTATGATTCCGCAAGGACATTCTCTGCCATCTCGATGTTTCCCAATGTACATGCTACCATATAATGATCGTCGTTCAATCCAGCTTCTCTGTACTTGCTCAGACTTGTCCTACATCGAGCAAAGAAATGTGTCCATGAGATGATATAGTAGCAAAATGAAACTTTCAGTGTGAACTGCATTTTATCGCAATTTTCTTACCTCCATTTTTGAAGGGCCTCTCGGTACTGGCATTGTGAAGCATGCATGCAGCCAATCTGATGAAGTGTCTGAAGAGTGATAATCAAAACAGATTTGCCAACAAAATAACGGTTAATCAATACTTAAACATTATCAGGATATATTACCTGTGCTTCCAACTTAGGATTGCTTCCGTCACGGCAACTGATATCTAATGATGCATTGTAGCATTCTGTCGCCTTTTCATTGTCATTCGTCGCTGCAAAAATTATACCCATTGCAAACAGCGTCGTGGCTATCTCCATACTATTGCTGCCTTGGAGTCTTCGAATTCTGAGACCCTCCTTTAAACATAGGAGCGCCTTGTCGTGTTCTCCTAGCTTTTGATATAGTCCAGCGATATCATCGAGGCTGGCAGCAACTTGTGGATGGTCGTTTCCCACGTTCAATTTTCGCACTTCAAAACCCATTTTGTGATTTTTTATTGCCTCAGGAATATCGTTTTTTGCTTCTACAATGCAACAGTGTAGATCCGGAAATAATCATAAGCTAGAGAAATCATAGGTGGCGAAATGAGAGAATAGATAGAACATTTTGGAATTAACTGACCGCAAATGTATCCAAGGGAATGCAATGTCGTGGCAACACTTGGGTGGTTCTTGCCAACTGCCATATAGTATGCACCAAGTGCCACGGTGAGGTTGTTATATGCCAGGTCCAGCTTTCCACACACCCGATAGACTTCTCCCATTCTAAATATTATGTCAGCAGTTTTTTCATCCTCTGCATTAACGGTTTGACGCAACATTAAGCTTTCTTTGTAGCAATCGAGGCTATTAGGATATTGCTTCTGCGTTTCGCGTATTTTGCCGATTTCAAATAACACTTCTGATATCTCGATCGCACTTCCAACCTCCTTTCTGATGGCAAGAGAGTCTTCGAAGCAAGTCAGAGCTGTACTCATGTCCTCCTTCACGCGAACTTGTCCGTACTGGAACAAGGCCTTCGCCAGTCGCTCATCAACAAGACCATTTTGTTTCGCTACAAGAATGCACTTCTCAAGAAGCACAACAACACCATCCTTCTTCCCGGACTTGATCTTGGCTGTGACGAGGTCATAGGCTATGGAAACCCACTCATCCGGATCACTATCACTTAAAATGCAAAGACACGCCTCGAAGGAACTTGTGGCATCTTCATAATGTTCACTTTTCAGCTGAGAAATTCCAAGCAGGCGCTTGACTTCTAACGTTGCAATGCTATGTTGTCTTCCGTATATTTCTTCTGCTTGCACGAAACATGCAATCGCAGCCTTATGGTCGTTGATATCTTGGTAAACCCGGCCAAGGTGGGTCAAGGCCTCGGCGATTCCACTTGATTTTTCCTCTTGTAGCATTCGTCGTATGCGTAATGCTTCCAAAAAGCAGCGCTTTGCCAACTGGTGGTTGAGTCGACGAGATTGGACTGAACCAACTTGGATCAGCATATCAGCATTTCTCAGGTGATCTTTATCGTAATGAATTTTGTTTAGCCTTTTCACCTCTTTGAATGTTACCAACGCATCCTCTAAATCGTCGTTTGATGCTTGTAATTTTCCAATTTCCATCAGAACATTTGCGCATGCAATATGGTCTGGGCTGAGACTGGCCCGCTTGATTTTCAAGCTCTGGTCATATACTGCAATTGCTCCTTTAAGGTCGCCAGTAGAAGCGTAGGCCTGTCCGAGCAAATCCAACACGTCGCTACTTAATAGCTCACAGCCCCGTGTTTGTTTGTAAGCCGAGAGAGCTGAGTTTAATAAAGACATAGCATCGAAATATCTTTCTTTTTTCATGTAAAGCGACGCAAGAATGTGTTCCGTCTCGGCCAGCGACGAGTGGGATTCTGTAATGGATCCTCTCTTTATTTCCAGCGCACGCTCAAGGCAATAAATGGATTCATCTACTTTCCCTTGGTGGAAGTAAATCTTGCCAATACTATGAAGGGGAAAGAAAGGAGTTATAATGAGTAATTTGTTGTCGATGCGGAATCAATAGCGAAGTTAGCTGACTCTCACTTGTGAAGCGAAAACCCAACATCCAAGTGATGCGCTCCCAGCTTCTCTTCCCTTGTTTTCAATGAGGACTGAAAGAATTCTAATGCTTCGTCAAAATCGCCAGTCTGCAGAAGTGCTAGTGCGATGCAATGTTCAGTTTTCGCAACTGATACATCCATAGGGGGTAGAAGAGCCTTTTTGATTTTAAGGCTGTCGCGGTATGAAATCACGCTTTTCCTATAGTCGCCTTTTTTGGCCTGGCAGTTGCCAATGTTATGCAACAAGTCTGCATCGCACAGTGACTGCTGTTGCGATGATGTCTCTTTTTCCTTCGTCCTCGTCAAAATCAACGCTTTGCTGAAACACGCAAGAGCCTTCTCATTTGATGATGCATGCACATGAATTGTGCCCATAAGAGACAGACAGGCTTGAATTTGTCGATAGTCATTCACTTCTTTAAAGACCTCCATAGCTTCTTGATAATAGAGCAATGCCTTCATGGGTTTATTTAGCCGATGCTCCTGCAACTTTCCTATCTCAACTAAATAACTCCCGATTTGTGCAAACTTTGCTTTGTCAATGCCCCCGGCTTCGTCGCGAGAAATAAGCTTTGTTAATGCGATGACATCTTCATACGAGCGAAATAACTTTGTAACTTGACTTTTGTCTGCAATTGCTGCAAGTGCTCGTCGCCTCTTCAATATTTGCTCACTAAACTGAAGCGCTCTTTGGAATTGACCTATTACTCTGTATACATTCGCTATAGAATGGAGCGATTCGCAGAGATCGTCAATGCCGTCAACATCATATGGACTAGTAACTTTCGCTCGACGACTCAGCATTGCCTCTTTGTAATACAATAAACTAAGGTGCACAATCACTTTTTAGATGCTTTGAATGCAGGAGTAGCATGTTCTAATCATAACCCTAAGCTTACCTCTCTGAATACCGTTCAAGGTCATGGCAAATAATTCCTGGAGAATATACTCGTGAGTAATTCATACATAACTCAATCGATGGATCAAAACGGATATTCATTAGTCAGAAGCATTATACTCACCAAGATTCTGCAGTATCTCGCTGCACTCTGAATGTTCTTTACCTAGAACTGCAACTTTCACACTGAGGGCTTTTAAAAAACACTCACGAGCTTCGTCCAGTTCCCTTTTTTCTCGGTGAATATTCCCTATCCAACATAAACTGTCTGCAACAGTTACATCATTATCTCCTAGGGATGCCTCGCGTATCGAAAGACACTTTTTCTGTAAAAAATGGAAGAGTAAAGAAAGGCACAGGTTTCCTCGCAATTCCCTCAACACTAGTAATTAAAACTTTATGTTCTTTTCGAAACATACCAAGCACTTCATCGCAACACTAAAGTTTTTCTGGGCCACGTACATAATGCTGCATGAACAAATTGTATGGTTAACTACTCGTACATGTTTCAATTGTTGCACGGACGAAATGCGTGAGTTACACGTACCCTATGTTGTAAAGGACTCGAGCTATACATGGATGATCGTAACCAAGAGTGGCCTTGTATATTTTCAGCGCTTGTTCATAACACTTTTGACCAAGCGCAAAGCTACGGCAGCGTTGATGATAACAGCCCATAGCATCTATAAGATAAAAGCCAAGAAGTACCTGTGAGAAGGTGCTGATTCAGTTATCTGATAAATTGACATGCATACATAGAAGACTCACATAGCGTATCTGCAATGGATTCATGATTTTGGTTGCCACCGTAGGCTTCTGTTTTGAGCGTGAGAGCTTCCTCGTACTGTTTCATTTCTTCGTCCCCGTTTCCCCCCATGTTACCAATCGATTCTCCTATTGTTTGAAAAGCGATTCCGAGTTCTTCGAGTTCTTTTAAAGGAGAATTTTTACTATCAGCTGAAATCTTCGTCATGTGCTCCCGCAACATTTCCGATAGAAGAAAGAAGGAAATGAGGCAGTTTTGCCTCTGCCTCTCGCCAGCTTGATAAGTTAACTCCGGTACGATGACGTTGCCGGAGTTATCATTTACGGCCTGTTGACGGTTGATTTGCTCAGTTTTCAATGCGGCAGCCCGGCACCGAATAATCCTTGCACATTCCCAGCAGTGAGCATTGATTGCTCTCGAGATCCCCATGCTTTTGAGACGCGCTCGAATAAACTTTTTATCTAACAGCAGCCGTTCTGCCTCGTCTAGTTGGTGAGAGAGTAACAAATGGTGAATTGCACTCCTGCAAGAATACCACAATAATGCACATTCGTTGCAGTTGAGTTTGTCGCTCTCAAGCAAATTATCGATGGAAGGGAAGACTAACTGGGCCAACATATTGTGACATTCATTAGCCAATCCTTCATCCAGCATAATAGACTTATCGACGATGACACAGTCCCCAAGAACGGCTGCTTTTACTCCAATAAAGAAAGATAGTTCAGGTGGTACATCATCATCAAATGCTACTATATCAGCTGCGTAAACGGTAACAAGGTCGCGATTGCGTAAAGTGTTGCATACATAATTGCAGAGTGAAATGTTCTCCTCGGATATATTTGCAAAGAAACCAAGGGATGATGATGCAACGTGGACGTCATCTAGAGTTGATAAGTCTGGGTGATTAGACAAGATCCAAGAGTACATCGCCCGAGAACGAGTTGTAGCATCGCCGTCGATATTAAGAAGGCATGCCCATGCTTCATAGACGATAGCCAAAGGCACAACTAGCGCAGGTCCAGAATCATTACAACATTTTTTTGAAATGTTGACTTCTCCTTTATCAGTTTCTGTGCAACAAAAAGTGTTTGATGATTGGTCGTCATTAATGCCCTCTGTCCATGGCTTTACATTGGCCAATCCCTTGGTGATATTCTCGGATTGCAATGAATAATGAGATGCGTTCGACAGAGAGCTTTCTGTGAGCCATAATGAAATGAGCAATCGATGGCACAGTTCAAAGCCAAGACGAAATGTTTCGACATCGTCATCATCGGGCGATGAAAATTCACCCTCTGGTAAAGGGATTTCTTGAAATAACATATGATATTTGTCCTCTTCATCAGCAAGAAATGGCTTTGACTTTTGACTCGATAATGGTGGCTGTCCCGCCATCGCATTGTCCTCGCTACGTTGCGAAATTGTGTCGATATCCTCACTTGGTGACTTTTCGCCTGAGCTCTGTTCTTCATTTTTGCTCACTACCTCACCATCATACGGTTTGTCTTTAGGTTGTTCATTAGTGGTAATTGTTTCTTCAATAGTTGGCGTGAAGGATTCATATTTGGTTATTGTTTCTTCAATAGTTGTTGGCGAGAAGGATTCATATTTCTCGACATTGTTTGACGGACTAAGAAGTACAAGAGGTCTCGCATCTTGTTTGGATTCAGCGAACTCCTCTGGACCGCATTTGGTTGGGGTGACTTCGTCCTGATGAAAGTTGGAATCATCATATCCTGCTTGCTCTGGCTGGATTTTACATTTTATATCTCCCAACGATTCTATCGGCTGAACTTTGTTATCGATAACGAACTTAGCAGTGTCTGCGTCCACACCGATCGATTTTTTGTTGTGATCTAAAACGGCATTAGTATCGGGTGAGGGAAGATCAAGATTATTAGTTTTGTTTTCCTGACGAGGAATATTGTTTGCGACATTAGATAGATGGGCTGAAGGAGAAACGTTGTCATTGAGCTCGTGATAGATTTCTTGAAGCAAATCTTCCAAGTCATCAGACTCGGGAGTATAAATTTGTGAGTTTGGTATCTTCTTATCGTCAGCAGGTGTCGACTTTGTTTGTTCTTGCAAAGAAACAACGCCGGATGACGCGTTGATCGTGAAGGTGGTCGGTTCAGTCTGAATACCATCGTGCATTTCATTTCTTGTTCGAGATAATTGGCATGTAGGCTCAATTCCTGAATTCCCGGACCCGTCGAGGCTGGTTTGATTTGTATGGGATGAGCTCAATTTAGCATTAGGTGACTGAGAGGAAACACAATTGATTGATTCGTCTTTGAGAGATTGCGGCAATGCAGCGTGCTCCGTCTGGGTTGTCAATTTCTTTGTTTCGCTGTATGCTTTAGCCTCTGCACCTGCGGTATGGCTAGGCGCAGGGTCGGGAAGGTTGGCGCCAAAAGAAGCGTCGGGAGAAATAGAAGTATTTACTTCTGTAACTACTGATTCTCTTGTAGTATTGTGATCCTGATTCGATGCTGGCATAGTTGTCTCAGGTTGCTGCACAAAAATGACCTCCCCAAGTGCCTTAACAGCGGTCTCGTTTGTTTCTAAGTCTAATGAATTTTGTTGGTTTTTGGAATCTTGATTCAAGTCTGATTGAATTGAACAGGACGATGTCTCGATTGCTGCTGGTGCTGCTGCTGGTGCTGCTGCTTCTGCTGCTTCATAATTTCTATTTGAATCTTGATCGTCTAGCTTCATGTCGATTTCAGAATGTACTTTTCCAGGAGTCTCGACGGCTTCGATATGCTGTAACTGTATCTCTGATACTTTCTTTTTTGTGTTCTCATTACCATGAGAACCATCGATCCATTGCGATTGTTCTGCGCCTATCGTCAGTGGCGGACCATGAATCGACTGCGGTTGTTCTGGCGCTACTGCCTGAGCTGTTGTGGCTTTCGTCTCACGAAGCGCCTCCAGTCCAGTCCCATGTTCTGTGAAACCAAGTTTCAATCCCTTTGCAGACAAATCGACTGCAGCGACCGTGTCAAGAGAATTTCCCCCGTGATGAGAACTGGGCTTCTGCACCAAGGGACACACCGGCATCAAATGTTCCTGCAGCGCCAAACTCCCCACCGCAAATCGCACCAACGCGTCTCTCCCTCGCAACAATCGCTCTCGTGAGTGATTGGACTCCGGCTCAAACTTGAGATGCTGCGGCCCACCGGTCTCCCCCTCTCCCGAAGGCGCAAATCCACATTGTGTGAGGAAGGCGATGCATCCGTCCCATTGTGCGGCTCGGTTCCAGAATGCGGGATTGGCTACTTTGATTCTGCGTAGTTTGGGATTGGCGCGGGAAGGGTCTTGTAGGATGTTGTCGATGACGCGTAGGATCGTGACGATGCATGCTTGGCGGTGTTGCGTTGGGTGGGGTTTGAGAGAGAGGGCGAGTTTTGTTAGGGAGGGGGTGAACGGGTAGGAGGCGTCGGTTTCTGTGCTATTCATTGGGACATGAGGGCGGTGGTGGTTGGATGTGTGTTCGATAAACAGTGATATCTGTTTGTGGTCTCTTTTAATCACAAAAATCTATCATCATCATTGGGACAACGACAAAAAACTTGTCCTTTAATTTTTTGTGGTGTGGGTGTGGCTTTCGTCATGGTCATTCTATCTTAGTCATATTCTCCCGATGGTCTTTGTTGCTTCTTCGTGGTTCTGGTTTGGGTCAAACGAAGGTAAATTTGACTGACGTTCCCGAAGAGTTTACGTATTTCAGATGATTACAGCGCCTACCACGTCCGCCCACCATTTGTTGCTTCCCGCCCCCTCTGTGCCGTCCCGCCAACGTCCCACCAACGTCCCGCCCTTGTTCCAACATCACCTAACAACACAGGTGGACTGTCCACCATGCAGATACCTCCCGACGAACTCCTACCCATCCTGGCGCATGCCATTCCCACAGTCGTATCGTATCATCCTCTAGACAACATAGTCCAAGGCAACGCCGAGGGTACGCGAATATTGGCGCGTCATTCCAGCTCCCTCTCCGAAGCGGAACATTCGCCTATCGACGATCGAGATGGGGCAGATCCACCGGTTGAATTGGAAGAGACCGAGCTGTTTCTCAAGCGAGTTTCCGCATCTTCCTACCTGCACAAATCGTGGACGGACAGGAGGAGGACCTTAATCTATTTGCGCACCGAGGTGAGATTTTACAAGGAAATTGTTCCCTTGCTTCTTGGGGACGTCACTGGCCGAGAGAGGGCATCGTCCGCTCTCGGAAGCATGATTCCGACATGTTACCGTGCGGAATATCATTTGGAGGGATTGATCGATGAACATTCGCCTGCCACGGACGTTCATGCGCCATGTTCTGCGGGTCCAGACGAACTTCAACGAGATCTCGCTGACAAAGGGGGATACATTTTATTGCAATCCCTTTCTCCCTCCCATGGATACTATCAAAAGTCACCCATTACAACTCAAGAATCCATTTTGTGTCTCAAAGCGGTGGCTCAACTTCACGCATCGGCATGGGGAAATGTTTCGTTGCTGCAACAAATTTCTGATCGACTGTCCAGTGCCGGTGGTTCCTATCATTTGAAGTTCCGTAATCCAAAGGAGTTACAAAACATTATTTCGAGCTGGGAATCGTTCCGAGAAAATTTCGTCGGTTTGGATGACGCCAAAATTTTAGAAAAGTCCAGTGTTGCCGCTTTGGGCCGACGAATCTACGATATGGCGGAATATGTTTCGAATCAGTTGACTCCGGGAGTGCAAGAAGAATATGCCACCTTGATTCATGGAGACTATAAAGCCATGGTGAGTTGCGTTGCATTTGGATACTCATGTCTGTTGAAAGTTACTGTTGCTTACTGTGATCTATTGCAGAGTGTATTTCTTCCCACAAATGAACTTACCGATGGTGGCAGCAACAATGCTGTCATGATAGACTTCAGTTGTGTTGGAATTGGTTATGGCATGAGTGATGTTGCAATGCACATAGTACATGCTGTTCTCCCTAGTGACTTGGAAAATGGAAAAGAACAATATTTGGTTGAACAATATCTATGTGCTTTGGAGGATGCATTAAATAAAAAGAGTTTAAAGACGGAAGGGGGGCATGAATGTCACAAAAAATGGAAGTTTCCAAGGAATGTAGCATGGAGGCAATACCAACTGGCATGCATTGATTATCTCCGATTCATCATGGGCAGATTTTGGAGGAGTGCAAACCAGGAAACATTTGAGAATAAAAAGTACAGCAAAAATACTACATTAATTAACAGGGATGTCAAGGCTGCAATGGAGTTTATTGAGAAAGTGGATAGATATCCCCACCCCCAGCTACGGTGCAATATTTGCACCGCACACATTGGTCAAAATCTTGATTTTTCTTACNGGAGAAAGCTAGTTATGGTGCAATTATTGCACCGTAAGAAAAGGATGGGGATATTTGGAGGTGTTTGAGGTTGAAAAAATGCAAGGGTCGCAAAATGAGGCTCTACATTTTAACTATTCTTTATGTGGATTATTTTCTGATAGGGAGACTCAATAACTTTCTATTCCAAACACTGTATGCCATGGTAACCCAGTGCATTCCTCTTCATGAAACACATTTTTCAGTTGTAATGCTAATGTCACGTCATGATACTTGTAAAGGACAAAAAAAGATGATTCAATTGCTGATACATGCTGTAATGCAGCTTTGACATTTTTGAGGCTATGCCTATGTAAAAACAAAAAATTAATGACAGATTAATATTTCATTTCCAAATCTCTGTTTGGTTTTGTGACCTTGTTGCACAAAGAAACTGACAAAATCAAATATCTCAGTATGAATGTGTCTGTACAGTATCTGCCTAATAGCTCTTCTTTGTTCCATGATTTTAGACAATACCTTTGCCCAGAGACATGGAGATGTTCACTGAAGATGCAACATCTTCAATTGTGATAGTTAGAATAATAGGTGATGAAAAATTAAATGAGCAAAATCTATCATTATTAGTCAAACATTGATGATGCATCGTAAAACCAATAATTCAAAGTTTTACAACACCAGCTGGTAAGTAATTTTAATTCAGGTTATTGCTGTCTGTAATCTGTGCTTCCAACATCCACACAAAACTTTTCCTTGAATATCATTTGTAGTTAAGTAAGACAGTTCGACCTCTCAAACCAGGACAGATGCAAGAAACATTGTACCAGCTCTGCAGCCACAGCTGTTCAATTGTTGACCAAGTAAGATCATTAATAGTTTTATGTTTTGACCAGATCCATGGTCTTCACTTGTCACCATAACATTCTTCAAGTACATTGTTGATAGATTACAGATACCCCCTCAGAAAACCATGAGTGGCAGTCAAAAATCAGGACACTACTGGAAATTAATCCAGTCATAATCAAGCAGTGAAAAAATCTCCTCGACAGTTATTCATAGATTGATACAAATTTTGACATCATTTTGAAAAAGAAACACTAATTTACAAAAATTGTACAAGTCATTTCAAAGTTTTTAGAAAAGCTTCATTGTACTGGAAATTGAGACTTTTCTCCTTCTCCTTCTTGTCTTCCTTGTCTTCCTTATCTTCCTTGTCTTCCTTGTCTTCCTTGTCTTCCTTGTCTTCCTTGTCTTCCTTGT
>JALLPD010001066.1:0-14343 GCA_036940065.1 Cyclotella cf. meneghiniana
AAGCTTGTGGAAATTACAAGAATATTATGCTGCAGCAAATCAGTTTGCAAAGATGTCATCAGTGATGATACAAATTGAAGCTTTGACCAATTCACTTGCACAGAAGGACGATGCTCCAAACAACACCCCAGACGATGTGATTGATAACAACAGTGACCTCAGTGTGGAAGAGGATGAAGTTGATGATTGTGATTCCGGTAATTACGAAGATGTTGAGGTAGAGAGTGCAGATGAACAAAATCAGGTGAGCATGTTGAAGAGGTGGAAGAAATTGAGGGAGAAAAAACACCAGAAAAAGCTGATGATGATGCCTCTGAGGATGTGGAAGTTCCCGATGGACAATGTGAAGATTAAGAAGTCAACTATTCTAACTCCAATTGTTTTGTGTTCTAATAGAATTTTCAATCAGTAGTGATCCAATAATAAAATTTAGTTAATAGTCTTTTGCATCAAGGCAGATCGAAGATGGCTGTGCTGTTCTTCATTGGCTAGGGACTCCCAGGTCCAGCTACAGATACAACATCACAAACAGACTGTGGTATTTCATTATCAACAATAACTTCAACCTCCGGAGTAGTTTGTGGTAGAGTCGCCATCTGGAAATTACCCAAGTCATCAATATCATGTACCGGATTGTACCTTGAATTCACATCACCCATAACACAATAGGAAACACCAACGTTGTGAAGAATCAATGCTGTTGACATTCTGCTAGCAATATCATGCGAACTCCAAATTTCAATGGGATGAGACACAAACTTCCACATGATTTTCAAATTACCAAAGGCCCTCTCAATATCCTTCTGTGTGGCCTCCTGCCACACCATACACCTTGTCTTGCTTCTTGTCAAAGGAAGTTTTATCACCTTCACAAAGCGGGAAAAAATCATGTATATCCCATCAATGAGAACACACATTTTGTTAAATTGCTCTCCTGCAATGGAGAATGGTACGACACTGGATGACAGCTCCTTATCTTCGAATGAACCATCCAGAAGGCATTCTTGAAATGGAGACAAGTCAAAAATTGTTTTGTCATTGAGAGTACCTGCGTAGCCATAAGAAGCATGCCAAAAGAACATGTGATAATCCGAAATACCCTCAAGCACTATGGAGGGGTTGTTTTCTTTTCCTTGGTAAGAGCCTGCCCATGCCTTTGGGCAATTTTTCCAAATCNTGCCAAAGTCTTCAGGGGGTACAAAAGCATACCCTCAAGAGAACAGCTTGTCACACCTTGACGGCCGCGTAGGTCCTGATAAAATTCGAGACCATCCCGAGTCATAACTTCTGTCATCATCTGCTCGAAGCGCGTCCTCGAAATGCGGAAGATCAGTTTAAATTCTGCACCATAAACAGCATTAGGGTGCAAGTAATCCAATACGATGGCATTATGCACTCGCGAATAATCAAATTTTTGCCTAGATGAACGAAAAAGCAATCCCCGATGTTTCTTCCTCCGCTGAGAACTGTTCTGGTCCATATCATCACTGACGTGTTGGGACTGCTGGTATGCAGAAACGAATGCAATTGTGCCTCCCACGGCAGCAATAATCTCCTTGTCATCTGAATCATCACGGATGCCGGCATCAAAGGAAAGAGAAAAGGGGTTCGCAACGTCCATCGTGATTACTATGATATGGAGAGGTTTAAAACTTTGCGTGCATGATTGCATGCAAAGTCAGTGAATATCCAAGTTACGTATTAAGAGAAGCGTCACACTATTCCAATCATCAGAGTTACTTACTAAGAGATGTTTTATGCAAAAACGGAGACTATTGCAATGATCTATTCCATGTAATAAGCTCAAAAATAAGTGTAATACGACTATCGCTTGTGATGTCACAGAAAGTTTGCTAAAAAAGCTAAAAATAACAGGAATAGTGACGTGACGTATTCCTGTTATGCACCTAGGAATTAAGAGATGCCCTTATGGTAGGTTCATTACAGGGATGCAGCACACATTCCACACTGAAGGTAACCAAGAAGACTACACAAACTGCTCTGACAACAACACCAATGCAAAAGAAAAGGAACCCAAACACCAAACAAACATCACTCTTCTTTATGCTTTTGCCACTCGCAGTAGGCATTTTAGAGCAGCCAAAGACCATGTGGATTACAGAGATGTACCAACCAGCAACTCACAGAATGACTACGGTGACCAAAATTTTTGATAAGTATGTGACATTTCCTGTTGTGCCAAAAACTCTATGATTGTAATATGAAGGATAATGCCTCTGCAAAGCTTCTGCTGTCTCATACAATGCCACTGCCACAGCAGTTTCTGTCACTACCACAACCATGAATTGCCCTGTCAGTACCAATCAATGATGTAGAAGCCACTCCAATGAAGCCCCCAGAAATAACTACCCACACTAATCTTTGACAATCTACACTTGCAGGCTATGGATATTTTGAAGTGGTGCAATATTTCTGACCATTCAACAAAGACATTTTGGGAATGATCCTGAAGCACCACTTTTTTCATTGCACTTCAGAAGTGATTGATGTGCACAAAGCAGTGTTAGAGTTGGGTGAAAGTTTGCTTTCCAAGGACTAGCCTTGGTTGGCAAACAGAAGGAAGAAAATTAACATTTCCAAGAAGAACTCATTGATGCAGCAGCAGCTTTGTGTATTGAACCCAGATTTTGAACAAGATGATGAAGGCTGAGATGGATAAAACTACTCCCATGGGGATTAACCCTAATAAAATAAATAATCAAATTGTGGTAAAAAACTATCAGATGATGAGTGACAAATTATAATTATTTTCTTTATCCAAAAAACTTAGAAAATTATCAAAAGTTAGTCAAAGTGCAAATGAGGAAGCATCTTCTGAGGACAAACCAAAACAAAAATAGTGGGGTGATTTATCAGTGAAGACAGCACAAAAGGAGAACACTACAGATGCAAGAGCATCAGGCTAGAAGCTCATGGCAAACAGGTTTAGCTATTTTATGAGTGCTAGTCTGTAGACGCAGTGTCTGTGCGTAAAAATGAGTGGTCTTGGTTGACCTTGCATACTTACGTGTGTACTAGGTAGATACAGGATGTACCTGGATTATCAGTCTGAAGCGTAAGCCAACCAGTTTCAGGAACCCATAAGCAAATGCTATACTCAAGTGGGTGCATCAAACAATCATGGTAATGCTCCACACAGCTGAACTAGACATGACAGACATAGTCAGCAAAAGTGACATAGCAGACTTTCTCACAAATGCCACATGAGCCATTGGCTCTACCTATCACACAGTACTAAAAACCTCACCGGGTGCAGCTATTTTTGGTAGGAACATGTTGTTTGATGCTCCCTTCCTTGCTGACTAGAAGAAAATAGGGGAATACAGACAAAACAACAGACAAAAACGCTGCAAGGGAAAACAATGCCTGTGCAGACTGGGACTATCAGCTTGGTGATAAAGTACTGCTGTAAAAAGATGTTATCCTCCACAAATCTGAAAGCTGGTATGAAAGTGATCTTTGGACAATTACTTCAGTTCATACGAATGGTACCATAAAGGTTCAACGCGGAACTACACTGGAATGATTGAACATCAGGAGAGTTACACCATACTTTGATTAATGAAATTCTAGTCAGTTGCTAGTGTGGAAGTATGCCAAGGAAACATCACTCCTTTATCTATGTCAAAGAAATTATCTAATTAAGAGACACATCCCCTCTCTTGGTAGATCTCAAACCTGGTCCCAAATGGCCCCATTTGCCAAAATGGTCCCAAGGAAAGTAGGCCTATATAATTAAACACAATCATCTCAGGCCATTACAAGATGATTTGTGTGAAATTTAAGGCAGTAATAATTTTTTAGAGAAATAAGGAAGTGAAAATAATTATACCGTCGGCCATAACAAGATGATTGTTTGAAATTATTGGCAATAACAATTTTTTTAGAGAAGCAAGAAAGTGAAATTAATTATACTGCATCTATCAGTCGTATGGAAGATTTAATATCTTGTATTTTTTCACAAGATTCATTTTAATACTCCGATTTCACTAGTTACATGTAACTATTACAAGTTCTTTTGCATATTTATAATATATATATTTGATTTCACTTGAGGCGCGTAATTATTACATCTTTATTTCTGTATATTGTATATATTTTTATTTAACTAATATTCGGTCATAAGAATAAAACCTATATCATATGGGGGCAATACTCTACTGTATTTACAGTGAGTAGACCACAGCAAAAAAGACTGGGCCTTTAGAAATGCACAGTATGTCTGTAGGTCACCCATCAAAAATGGACGAAGATACCATTTTTCATGATATCAACCAATGCACATCAATCAAAAGCTATTTTTATTAGCTTTCTTGTTAGTGTATATGTCAATCTCACTCTTCAGGTTGTTCGGGTTTTGCAGTCTCTAGAAGTAAGTAATTGATACAAAAATAAACTGATTGCACTACAAAATTGGTATGTTCCTACACAATGTACTCAAAATGTATGATCTGGTGGGAAAATGTTTTTGTGATTTACTTGGAATGTTGTACGGTCTGTCTGTCATTAACTCTAATGAGGTAACTTTTCAATACTGTGCATTTCTAAAGGCCCAGTCTTAAGTATGCTCCCACAAACCATGGTGTTTTTGACATGCAGCCTGGAATGGTTTGAAAATTTCCATGGCTGTGCAAGTGCAGTAATTTGAAAATGTTGTGTGTTATAATCTTGTTCACTTTAAACAAGAAAATGACTAAGGATTATCTCTTACCTATTACAGAGGGCCTGGTCAATTAGGAGATGGAAGTATTCTCTACTGCCAGTCTTCTTTCTAAAAGACTTTATATTCTTTTTGTTTGTTCACCAAATTCAAAGTGAGAAGGAAGTTTACTTTGGTGTGCCATGTGATATATTTCATGGTGCAATGGGAACAGAGTTGATCAACAAAAAACTGTTGCTTATAAACACCAACCACAGCAATTACAATCAAAGGGGTGGTTCTGTATTTAACAAAAAAATTTGTTTTGCTGTGCAGGATTGGGACTTACAAACAAGACGTAAAAGGAACTGGGCTGCTGCAAATTTGGTAAAATTGGATTTCAATCCACAATCCACAAGCCAGATAGAATCAATATAGGATGGATTAATACTTACCCATTTCAGGTCATCATGAAATTCACTGATTTCTGCAAGAGGATTAGAATAAATTATAATTGAACTTGCATTTACATTTACTATCCTTGAATCAGTTGGTTGTTTCACAATTCATGTTGTTGCTTTCAAATAAAATGTCTTTATTGGGCAACAGCAAGGAATGGTTCAAGTAAAATCAACAAAGAACCATATTTGCATGGATTCAAGGGAGCACACAAAACTGAAACAAGCATACTCAAACAAGATTGTGTCTCACACTGACAACAAACATAGAATCTAACAAAACCACTAATCAATTTCACATACCAATCTCTCTGACTGTAAGCAGCTTTTGGAAAATCTATCACCCTGATGTAGTTGTTGACATCATATTTTGCCAGTGAAGTGAAGCTTCAGGAAAGAATACTTCCCTGTATGTCTTACTCTTAATGGCTGAGTGATCAGGGCCAGAGTTCACATCTTGGAGGAGCAATGTGTCCAGCCAAGCCAAAAAGCCAAAGCCCACAGGGCTCACATAATCTTACAAAAACTGTCAAAAACACTGTGCTAATGGCAAAGTATGTTTTTTGTATTCCTCCCTCACTGTCTCACAAAAATCCAACAAACATACTACTATCTTTGCTTGATGTCATGTCTGTTGAATTGCATGAGTTTTGTGGAAAACAACCCCCTGTACATCTGAATATCAATAACTGAGTGATAAGGAGAATCGTGTATGTCCCATAGGCATAGGAGTGCTGCATCCAACCAAGCCATAAAGACAAAGTTGATCCGGATTCTAGTAAAACCACAAAACTCACACTTGATGATGGCAAAGCTCCACCTCCTCTCTTTCCCTATCACTAATTACTCTAAGAATTGGCAAGCACTTGTCATCTCACTGGTGTTGTGCAGCTTTGAGGATGAAAATCCCCCCTCTCATCTTACTCTTGATGACTGAGTGATCAGGGCCAGAGTTCACGTCCCATAGGAAGTGCTGCATCCAACAAGCCACAAAGCCAAAGTAGCGCAGGGTTCATGTAATCCCACAACTCACAAAGATGAACACAAACACTGAACTGATTGCAAGCTCCATCTCCTATCTCACCCGCTCACAAATAGCTCCAATATTTTGTAACTCTTGCCATCTCACTTGTGTGGTGCATGTCCTGATGGAGTCCTGCATCCAACCCAGCCACAAAGCCAAAATTGCACTGGTTTTACATAATTTAATACAACCCACACTCACATGCACCAATGTTTATTGTATCTGTATCCCACCCTCACTATCTCACAAATCCAAGAACAATCAAATAGGAAGTAACAAGTGCTCATTCATTGAATATGTCTATGTTGCTATTCCTATCGCTTGCATAATAATGTCTGCTGCAAAAAAGAGGAGACACAGACTACATTAAAAAAGTCCATGAGTGAGATAATGCAGGAGACATGGAAAAATTTTGCAATCTTGCTGATCTCACAAATAATCAATTAGCATGCTTGCATTTTTTGCAATCCCTTCTCTGATGGTGTTGCTCTCTGTCATTTTGTGTACTGATGTCATGGGTGATGCAGAATTGTTAATGCCTACTATAGGAGATGTGAAAAAATTGACCATCATTTTGATCTCACAAATACTCAATGGGCATTCTTACCTTCTTTGCAATATTATCCATTAGATAGGTGAAATCCTCCCTCTTTGATACTGGTTTTCTGTGTGCTAATGTTTATTAATGACATGGTTGGTGCAGATTTGAAAAGTATTTAAGAGGGTGGTGTGAAAAATTGACAATCGCTATGATCCAACAAAAACTCAATGGACATGCTTTACATCTTTGCAGTCTTATCTATGAAATAGGTGAAAGACCCCTTTTGGTGGTGTATCACTGCTACTTTGCCTGATATTTACATGAATAGTGCTGATACACAAATCTCCAATGCAGGAGAAGTGAAAAAATTACAATTGCTTTAATCTCACAAATACTCAATGAGCATGATTACCTACTTTGCAGTCTTATCCATCAAATAGGTGAAATCCTTCCTCTTTGATCATGTCTGTCTCTCCAACTATGCCTATTGATGATGCAAACAGTGCAGATTTTCAAAGACATAATGTAGAAGATGTAAAAAATTGACACTTGCTTCTATCTAACAAATAATCAATAATCATGAATATCTCCTATGCAGTCTTATCCCTTAAATCGGCAAAATCCTCCTCTTTGGTTGTGTCTGTTTCTGCGATTATGCCTATTGACAACATGGTTGGTGCTGATGCACCAAGAACTAGATGGAAATGAGAAAAATTGATAATCACTTTGATCTTGCAAATGCTCAATGAGTATGCATACCTTCTTGGCACTCTTATCAATTCAATAGGTGAAATCCCCACTCTTTAGCGGTGTCTGTCTCCGCAATTATACCTATTGATGTTGCAGCAGTGCAGATTTTCAAAGAAATAAAGCAAGAAATGCAAAAAAATGACAATCATTATGATCTCACAAATACTCAAGGAGCATGCATACCTTCTTTGCAGTCATTTCCTTTAATTAGGTGAATTCCCCCAAATTTTTGGCAGTGTTGATCTCTATGATTATACCTATTGATGATGTGGGCAGTGCAGATTCACAAAGAAAGAAGGTAAAAAAATGTGAAAAATTGACAATTGCCATGATCTCACAAATAATCAAGGTGTGTGTATACCTTCTTTGCAGTCTGATGCATTAAATAGGTGAAATCCCCCCTCTTTGCCACTCGATTATGCCTATTGATGATGCGGATGGTGCAGATTTGCAAATAATTGATGTGGGAAATGTGAAAAAATTGGCACTTGCTGTGATCTCACAAATACTCAATGATCATGCATACCTTCTTTGTAGCCTTACCCATCAAATAGGGGAAATCCCCCCTCTTTGGTGGTGTCTGTCTCTACAATTATGCCTATTGATGATGTGGACAGCACAGATTTGCAAAGAACTCATGCGGGAGATGTGAAAAAAATTGACAAACACTATGATCTTGCAAATACTCAAGGAGCATGAATACCTTCTTTGCAGTCTTATCCATCAAATAGGTGAAATCCTCCCTCTTTGGTGGTGTCTGTCTCTGTGATTTGTGTCATGTGCCTTCTTACCCCTTTTACCCTTTTTACCCACAGGGAGGATGTCTGGCTGAGTCAGCTCAATCACCAGTCATTCCACAATCTCGAACTAACTGGTAGTCGGATCTATCATTGTGACACACACATGAAGTCAATTGCAAGGGTGTAGGGACCAATGAGGGCAACACACAGAGCTGCCAAAGGGGCGGTCAAGACTAGTTTTGGTGGCAACTTCCCATACTTCTATCGTTGTAGTTTTTTGACCTGACATTTGTGACACTTTTTGACATGAGCACAAACACTCCTTCGCTTGCCTTTCCAGTACATTACAGACCAAAGAGTCTCATCCAAGTGAGTGCTGCCTGGGTGTTGCAGGTAGTGATGATATCACTCAGCTGCATAGTGTTGTAGATCCTGAGGAATGACAAGTTTGCCTGTGTTTTAGAGGACCATGATATTTTCAACAGCTGGGAGCGAAACCCATCTTGCTTGGATGACTTGGGTAGCATCTTATCTTTTTGTTGAGCATCTACAATATCCTCGACAGTGAATGGATAGATTGTATTCTCACCAGTGCAGTTTGCAAATACACATCTCATTTATTGACTATGAGTAGAAGTGAATACAGGTTCATCAGTGTTAGTGGCGTAAAGGTTTCAGAATTTACAGAAGCATCCAAATTTCCTTTTTGTCTATTACTGGGCAAAAGTCAAGTTGTGAGATTGCATCCGCAACACTATTGTGGATTCCCTTGATGTAGACAATGTTGGGGTCATATTCCTTGAGATGTAGTTGCCATCAAAAAATCTATCAGATATGAACTCTCATGCATCCCTGATAAGATTTTCATGGTCCATGAAGACCATTATCTTTTGTCCCCATAGCATGCCTTTGAACTCATTTAAAGTTCCAACTATGACTAGCAGTTTGATTTCAGTCACACTGTATTTTTGCTGAGCCTCAGTGAGTTTTTGACTGAAGAAAGCAATTAGCCTGCTGCTTTGTCTGATGACTGCTCCAAGTTGTGTCTTTGAACCATTGGTGTACACCACAAACTCCTTTGAGTAGTCAGGAATGGCCAAGGTAACATCTTTCACTAGTGTGGCCTTTACTGCATAGAAGGCTTTTTGATAAACCTCACTCCAGTACTAAGGCTTGCATTCAGCTTTTTTCTTTTTGGATTGTTTGGTATGATCACACTCTCCGACTGGAGTGGTGAGTGGGGCAAGCACTTCACTGCATTTTTGCCAGAGGTCTCTGTTGTATTGTACCATGCCAAGGAACCTATGGAGTTCTCTGACATTTTTTGGTGATGTTAGAGTATCAACTGAATTTCTTGGGCTGTGGTTCAATGCCATCTCTAGTGAGAATATACCCAAGGTATTCTATTTCTGTAGCACAGAAATTTGATTTGCGAGTATTTATTTTAAGGTTTGTATCTTTCAATCTATATAGAATCTACCTTAGCTTATCTAGGTTGCCTTCCAGTGTTCCCTTGGTTATGCATAGCAAGTCATCGAGGTATTTTACAAACTCAAGGGTTGCCATTAGCTCAGACATTTTAGACTGAAAAATGTCAGGAGACCTGCTACACCCATTGGTAACTGGAGGTAACTGGTGCAGATTTTGGAAGCATCTGGATTCAATCTAATGGTGTAATAACCCATGCTTAGATCTAAGGCTGTAGCAAAAAAAGAAACCATCCAACTCTTGCAATGTACTGATCTTGGGAATGGGAAACAGTTTCCTTACTATTAGCTTGTTTACTTCCCTAAAATCACTTATGAATCGTACAGTTGGATCTTTCTTAGGTATTATGAATGATGGAGCATCCCATTCAGATGCTGGCTGAAACATCAATATCCCCAGTTCACAAAGTCTGTCAAATTCTTCAATTAGTTTGTCTTTGTGTATTTTTGGAACTGGAATTGCTCTGTCGTGTTATGGTTTTACCTTCTTTTAGTTCAAAGGAGACAGGTTCAGTTTTCCAATCACCCAGTGTACCACCAAAGAAGTCACTATAGTCTTGAAGAACCCCCAACAATCTGTTTTGATCAGGCAGACTGAAGTGCAAGCAGTTGTATTGGCCATCTGATTGGAGAGCTACCTTTGCATAGTTGGCATCTAAGGTTTTAACTGCATGTTTCGTGGCATCCAAGGTGCTTGGTGGTTCATGGTGCATGCTGTTGTTTACTTACCATGCCCTGTCAATCTTAGATTTGGTAGACGATTGTTGATGTCTCTCATTGGCAAGATGATTTCATCAATGGTAATGTTCTTATAATTGAAATCTAGAACAGTTCCTGGTTTACTTAGTGTATTACATCTAAGATAAGGTCAAACATTGGTGTGGCGATATTTTTTTCATCATGCTCTCCATGTCTGGAGTTATTGATTACTTCTTAATGTTTGATTATTCAAAGAACTTTAGTGTGACTTTGCCCCTTCCCTTTTCCCTTAGTATAGAAGGCCCCAAGACTTTGGCATCTGCCTTGTCAAGTAGGGGAAATGCTTAGGTGTTCCTTTTCTGTGGAACCAAAGATCACCATCAGATCCAGAATCTAATAGAACTCTTATTAGATTGTCTGTTTGTTGCCTTGGCTTATTTGTCTTTGCCAAAGGTGTATATGTAGGTATAAGCACAGCAACTACTGCTGTAGTCTTAGTTTCCTCTTGGCCTTGTTTGACAGAAGAGGCATTTCTATCCAGTTGAGATGATTTTGTATCCTCATCAGTGTGGGTTGATAGGATATCATATGAAATTTTTTTATTTGACGATGAACAATTAGTATGTTGTGAAGCATTCTTTCTGAATTACATCTTTTTTCAAATACGGGAGCATTATTCTGACAAGGGGGAGTATATGTATTTAACTTGACATTACTAAGTTTGATTTTTGTACCATGAGTACTATGTGCCCCTGTGCTACCTGACCCAAGACTTCCTTCAGAGTCCCTACCACTATTATAGCTGGCATAGCAACATTTCTTAGAGTAACTCCTGTTAGTCTTGGATTTGTTCTTAAGCTTCTGCACTTCCATTGTTGTCTTGCTGATGGCCTGTGTGAAGGATGCTCCGGAATGTGTGTTGAATGACAAAAGTTTTCCACTCTTCTCAAAGGACCTGTCATACTTCCTACACTCCTTGATGTTGTGCATGGTAGATTCACCCCCATGCTTCTTGCAGTGGTCACAAAACTTGGGGAGTCTGTCCTTTTTCCTTGGAATGGACTTATCCAATCATTCAGATCCTGGACGTTTCTTGGGGTCTTGTGACCCGTTTTCCTTATGGCCTTCAGAGGGCTTTGCAGCTCTTGGAGCAGCTTGTTCAATATGCTTGAGATTGTCAGTGAGTTCCCTGAAATTCTTGGGGATCTTGCTCTTCTTGTTAAGGTTGTACATGGTCTGCATTGTAAAGGCATGTGGCTCAAGATGAGCTCAGCCAAGTCAGCCTCAGCATGTGGAACAATCTCCTTGGTGTTCTTCATGCGCTGAGGGCTGTAGTAGTGACTAGGCAGCCACTCCAGGTACTCATTCAGAGCACTCACTCTCTTCACCCACTGGCATGTGGGGATCTGAGGAGGCTTCTTGAGTTCCAATTTGATGAACCACTTTTCCTTCTCTCTGGTGTTGGATGAGAAGCGGGTCAGTAAGTGCATTCTGATGCCCTCAATGAAGGATTCTTCATTTGTGCCAGCTCGGTCATGATGCTTGACTCCATAGATGTCTAAGTAACTCTAAGACTCCACCTGGGTGTTCACAATCTTCTCCCAGATCTGACACACTCCTCTCCTAGGAGATTGGTGCAGAGTGTAAAAGGCTTAAAGCATGGTTTTCCCTCTTAGCCAAAAGCCTGATGGACTTCTTGTCAAGCTTGCTAACCTTCTGGGTCAGTGAGTTGATCTTGGATCTCTCTTCAGCAGTGAGGGTCATCCCTTTCTTTGAGGATGCTTGGACAAGACCACCTAGCTCTTCCTTCTTGGAACCATGCTCTTTGATGTCATTGCCTAGGGCAGTGTCCGCCTTTTTCATCTATTCAAAGTGACGTAGCTGTTTGTCAATCAGAGATACACTCTTCATGAAGTGGGCAAGGAACTGCTCATGTGTCGCGTCTGTGAAGACAAGACCTTTGACTCTGTCTTGTCCAGTAGGACTAACTTGATCATGGTTGATGAGATTGAAGCATCCACCAGATCTTGGATGGCATCACATTCAGGCATGCATCAAATATACGCGGAATCTCCTTAGTTTCCCTTTTTGACATGGTTGATACTTGAGGCTACCTGGGGCCACCCTGTTGGAAGACATCTTGATTAGTCATGGGCCCAGCCATGTCTTTTGTAGGAGTCGCTTGAAGGAGCTCTTCAGTGGAGTGCAGTTGTAGACAATGTGCACAAGGAGGTGAGACATGTTGAAGGTAATTTTACTGGCTTGTACAGCTCACAGGCAGCATCTGTTGGTCAGGCAATGGCTTTGATATCAAAGTGACCTAAGCCAGAAATGGTCAAACATTATTCCCTAGATAAGCCAAAGATAACACTGAAGTGATTAGGCTTTGTAATTGGAAATAATGAGATAAAAAGTATACTGTTTAACTGATTGAAATGATCAGTTCATCTGCTAGCTGTAAGCTTGCAGAAATGCAAAATTCCTTGCTTTGTGTTATTAAAACAATGGAGAATCATTTAAATGTGGTTTTAGCATGGTCACATGCCCTGTGCATGTGCTCAATCACTAACACTCTTGTGATATACATGTATCATGCATCCACAAAAGGCCATCACATGGTGACAACAACAACCCCCATTTCAGCACACATCACACCAAAACAAAAATCGCCAACATGTTGCCCATGATCATTTGCACACATCAATGCCATTTGCACCAGAAGGTTCCCCTCCCTCGCTGAGACATCAACCTTCATCCTCATCCACCCTGGGGCTGATGTTTCTGCCATGCTGGTGATAGCACCAGGAAAACTCCATTGTTTCTTTCTCTCCCACTATGCGCCCAGCCTTCCCTTCCACCCATTTGATAGGGAAGAAAGGATTTACTGCAGGGATAGACCTCACACCCTCTCACCTTTGTTCATGTCATCTTTCCTGATTCAGCTGCAGACCTGCACCAATGAACCAGAAAAGAGAAGTAAACCAAGGTAACTTGGGAAAGGGCAACAAGCCATGAGCTGTAGCATCAAAAAATGTAACAATCAACTTCCTATCATGGAGAGCATGACCAAAAATGTGACAATGAACTGGTATCAATGAGAGAGTGATAATAGGCTGTGGCAAGTCAACAGCAGTGGAGCTTCAGTACCTACCATTGATTCACGCCATGGTAAAATAATGCAACAATCAACTGATAAACATGGGAGAAGTAAAGTAGTGGAGAGTAAGGAGAATTAATCAACAAATTATTTGATTGATTAATGTATAAAATAATCAAAGTTAGTCCATTGAAATCATTTAATCAAAATGAATTCTCAGAGAAATGTATAAATAATTAGTAATATTAATTTAAAGACAAGAGCATCATACATAATATTTACTTAATCTGCTATTTATTCACCAACAAACAACATGTTGTTGTTTGTATGGTTTGGAACAAGGAATAAGGGTGTAAACAGACTAATTCACATCAAGAAGGGCTAGTTTCTGGCAGAAGAAAAGTTAACTTTCCCTCCAAATTATGGGATTTAGAAAAGAGATAAGAAAAAGCAATAAACCAACCAAATCCACATTAATCCACTACTGCATTTTACTGTGAATTGGCCACACCCTTAACAAGACCAAACTTTACTAAATATCACCAATATTATGATCATTTTAGTTTTTGAGCCCTTGAACATTATTGGAATAGATTCTCCATTATATGAACAATTTGCCCATATTCTGGGCAAATTGTAATTCCTATTGGTTCCAAAACCGCACATCATCTAGCATTTTTGGTGGGCTTATTTACATAGTATTTTTTGTGAACACTACAAAAAAGATGTTTCTATCAATTGACTTGTTTGAATTGTGGGAATTATCACTACCAACAATTCATGCACATGTAATGAGCACTGCTTTCATTGTTGCAACTCGCTGTTGTTGGCTTGGAATGCATGCAGCTTTGGTGGATTGTTGCATATGTCTGACACAGCACACGATG
>JALLPD010001067.1:0-13126 GCA_036940065.1 Cyclotella cf. meneghiniana
TATTGTGACGCGATTTTATTTTTTTGGCTTACGTAGATACTGGTATGTTAGTGTATGTGGACTACATTTAACGCGACAGTAATGCTGTTCAACTGGTAATTATTTATCCCCAACATCGTTTTAATCGTTTTCTCTGCTAATGTACTGCAACTTACTTATCTCTCTTTACAATATGACGTGAACTTATAACAGCGTACAACCTCGTCAACTCTGTAGTCCTTCCATCCCTCGCGTTACGCCTTCCTCAAGCTCTCCCAGCTCCTTGGTAACTGCATCCGCACCTATCCGCACCACTTGCCGGCTGATCGGCTGCTCTGTAATCAAGCCCTCCTCTGTCTGGATGCGCGAATTACCGACATAGTTTCAGTCTGTTGCAGTCACAAACAATCCGCACCGTTTACGTGATCCTTCAGTGTTACAATGTTTCGTATTCTTCAAATAACTTCATTTTATATGTTCCTGCAACTCTTCAATTCATCATTTGGTGCATCAGCTGATTTCGAGACGGACGAATGGCCAGCTTCATCGAGAGACGTTCTTAAATTAAATCAATCGAACTTTGAATCGACTCTTTTTCGGTCTGGTGAGCTCATTACTCATTATCACTTCGTGAAATTTACAGCACTGACTCAACCGACACCCGGATGGTTGGATTTAGGAAAAAACGGAATGGTCAAGTTTTATCAGAGCTGGTGTGGACATTCTATTAAGATGAAACCGTGAGTGGAATCTTCTCCGTTTATGGCGACTTGTCTGTAAGCCAGCTAATCACATGAATTGCATCTATTGACGAAATCCAATGCAGAACTTGGGAACAATTGGCCAAGCTTTCACACCCTTCTGTATTCATTGCAAGCATTGACTGCGGCGCGGAGAAGGAAATTTGTCGTTCCTATCACATCACTTCCTACCCAACTTTTCGATACTATTTGAATGGAGTAGAACAGGATTACGAAGATGCGCGGTCCCTGGAAGCTCTGCGAGATTTTGTCGATACAACACTTGCGGTTCCATGCAATCCAATAGAGGATGCGAGAACTTGTTCCGACCGAGCTCTGAAGTATGCAAAGAAGTGGATAGGCAAATCGTCAGTTGTGAATGGACAAACAATGATACAGAGTGAAATTGATAGGTTGGAGAAAATGATGTTGGATTCAGAATCTAGTACAACTGCAGAATTGAGAAGGTGGATTAGACAGAGAAGAGACATCTTGAGGATTATTCATGAGCACAAAGCTAGGTTGCCATCAGAATCAGGAAATACGGATGAGTTTTGATGATACGATACAATGTCCGTCACGCGGCACTTATTATTAGTGCGATCTATTTCATGTCACTCTTTAATGAAGACGACAAATAACAGCATGCTTACACTTACTTTATTCGTAGAGTACAACGAGCAATTTTCACCTAAATAATACATACAATCGCCGATGTTACTTGAACACGACACTGATAACTCCTTCAGATTCTTCCCCGTCGGCCTTTGCAAACTCATTGCCACTCGATGCCACAAATACATTTATATACTCCAAAATCTGATCAGTTTCGGGTTCTTCTAGCAACTCGTGGTACATTCCAGGAAGCTTAAGAAACCTCTTCTTTTCCGTGGGGGTCCCGACAAATTTGACGAAATCTTCAGTGGCCTTTGGCGACGTGCATTTGTCTGCCATTCCATGTAATACCAAAATAGGCACATTAATCTCTCCACGACGGTCTTTGACAACTTCAAAGGACTTTGACATCTCAATTGCGGTCCGAGCAACCAACTTTCCAGTTTGGGTCAGTGGATCGTCAATATATTGTTGAACTGCGTCTTTATTTCGGGACATGTCCCAAGGATTCACAGCGTCAACAATTCTTGCCTTGGGTGCAAGCCTGTTTATCACGGGAGCAAAGAACTGTTGAACTTTGAGTTCCAAAGACATGTCAACTCCTAATGCAGGGGCAGTCAGGATAACTCCTCCTACTCGTTCATTACCCAATCGCAAAGTCGCTAATACAGCGAGCAATCCTCCCATTGACTGCCCCAACAACATCAATGGAGGAGGCGTTTGTCCTTTCTCTGTGTAATTTTCCTTTGAAACAGACTCAATATACTCCACCAAATCATCTACAAAATGATCCAGTTTCTCGGCATATCCTCTAGGCTCACCCTCACTTCGCCCGTGACCTGTCGAATACAAGAATATGATAAATATAAGAAAGGCTGGTGCGTGATAAGGAATGGATACATCGCTTCCTTCCTTTTCGCCTACCATGATGATCAAGTGCGTAAACATCAACCCCCACCTCGGCTAGAGATTGATACAAACGGATGTAACCAGCGCGAGTACCTGTTTTGACGTATAAGCAATTGAGAACACTCATGTCAAATGAAATTTTACGAACACGTAATAAACTCATTTCAATCTAAACATTCGAAATACTCGTACAGTGCTCAGCTATGCCGTGTATTAAGAATAACATCGCCTTCGGAGGTTGTGATCCATCTCTACGTGGAAGATGCATCGCGTAAAGTGATTGAGAACGCTTGTTTGTGAAGGAACTCGGCTTGAAGCCAGCGGGAAGATTTGAATCGCCGAAGGCAGGGGCGGCCTTTTCTTTCGTGGTCATCTGTTTCTTAGGCAGGACGAAGTATGCTATGGCTGCTGCTGATGCTATTGTGGCGGCTATGATGGTGGGTGATGTTGATTCGGATACCATTGTCGAATAGGATCCAGGGTTGACAATGCTTTTGTTTTTAGACATGAAAATCCCATATGGTGTACACTACATACAACAACCAGACAACAGCCATCTGGACATCCATTTTTGCCTACGAGTATGGTAAATAGGTATTGTACGTACCTCATACGACTTTTCTTTGATTCTCACACATTTCTCCCTTCCCAAGTAGTCGCAGGTACTATAGTCGCGATGATAAAATTTTTAGACATCTCTTTGCCGATTCTCTCCCGAGCTGGTCGCACAAGTCAAAATGCACAGTTTATGGCGTTAACATGTGCGCAACAGCATTCACCACCTCGTTCGTATCTGCGGTCAACAGCTTTGCTGGCACGGCGTTCAAGTTAGGAGTAAAACTTTTTCTACGCCAACAAAGCCCTGGTCGAATCATATTGTCTGTCGCCACCCTCATCTGCCAAGAAGGCATCAAGCTCAGAGTGAACGCGTGGGTTACAAAGCAGCGTGAGAGGAGGGTGGGGTCATTATGCAATTCTTTTTGGTGGACAAAGAAAAAGAGCCAACCTGAAAGTCAGTACACTAATTTTGTTGGAGTTAAGGGTGAGATTGTTGCGACTGACGCAGCATTCAAGTTTCAGAGATTGGCCGAACAGCGTCTGAAACGTGCGAGGGCATCTTTGAAAGCAGCTGAGATAGAGCTTCGTGAAGCTGAGCGCGGGTTGGAAGAAGCTAAGAAGTATGTGCGATGCGTTCAATCACATTGCAAAATGATAGACAACAGTCAACGCAACATTGATCCTGATATCGTGTTTGTAGAACATCTTGTCGAATGAAACAAACCAGAAGCTGTACACAATGATCATCAGTGTTTGCTTGTTTGGTTAAGATTAAATCGATTCGCACAAGGGACGTCAACATTCTTTTCTAGCGCATATTCTTGTACCAAGTAATTCGAAATCAAAGATAATCAATTCATTGTCAAGGTATGATATCGGGAACACCGCAAATGGCTCGATGAACATTGCATTTCCGATTTTTCGAATCAACTCTTTCCAAAGGGAAGCTGGGACACTGTTTATGTCTGGGTGCGGACCACTAGTGAACGAATCATCGTTGAATGACCTAACCCATGCCTCATTAAAGTCTACTCGGCAGACGTGGTCGTTTACTTGTTATTGACGTCAGGACAAAACTCTTCAGTTCATAGTGTTGAATGTTACAAAAATGGAGAGTAACTATCAGAGACCAATGTTCTCACCTGAACCATATGTTCCACTGACGGATAGATATCCCCAGAGATTGAAAACAGGGAAACTGTATCTTGCATGACCTGAAGAATCAAAGAAGGCGTGGCTGTTAAATGTTTACCTTTGTGTAGTATTCACGAATCAACAAAAGCTTACTCGTCATGGCTCCACCATTTTTCATATCATATTGAACTTCAAATTCTCCCTGATGAAACAGATCAAACATCGAATTCAGATCCAACTGTAATACGATGCTTGAAACGCGAATGCATCCTGCGCATAAACAATTCATACCATCAACAAATTTGCGAACGTTGTCATGTGAGGTGCATACACCACCTTCCAACTGCCTTCGGCCACCGAAGCAAACGCCTTCCCCGGCTTCGATATGTTGCCGCCGCCAGGTATTGATCCATGATCAACGAGTTTCTGGAGTAATTGTGACCGCGTCGGGCTGTGTGCGTTGAGATTGTAGAGATGATCAAGGGATTCTAGAAACTCGGCCTTCGGTCCATTTCCGGTAGATTTAATTGCATATCTATGCGTCCTTATGCTGGATAACGGCGACACGACTTGCGACGAGTCTAAGAAAGCATCGCATGACAGAAATCTAAAAAAGCAGCCCGTTACGATTAACACGGCTTGAAGCATATTTTCCTGCGCTAGTGCGCATTGATCTATTTCACCGGTCCTCCAAAATGAGAGGTGTGTTAGTGAAAGGGTAGTGAAGTTGCCCGCAATCTGGCTGGCTGGCTGGCGGAATGATAAATATGGTAGCCGGGACAGATTCTTCGTGGACCAGTGTGTGTCCTGAAAATGCATCTGCAGAAGATTCTCGTCCTACCTATGCGTCCTGTTCCCGTCGATCTTTTCACCATGTCATAAATACTGATTCCATAGTAAATTTAGATGGCCACCATAGAAAGAGGGGTCCATATTGGGCCGCGCCCCCCTCACCGGCTTGACTCGTCACAAAAAAATAAGAAGTCTACCTACAAAAAACAAGCCCTTCCCAATAATGAAGATCTCGAACCTCCTCCTCGCCACCTTGGCTACTGCAGCAACTACGCCATCCTTCGCCTCCGCAAACATTGGACTCGTCCCATCTGAAATCGTCCACCCACAGTCGGTGAATCTCCGTGGATTGAAAAAGACGAATACAGCAGATGAAACGGAGGTTCAAGTTCCCGCGGATGCCCCGGTAGCCGAACCCGCGGCGGATACAGCGGCGGCTCCTGCCGAAGGACAAGTTGCCGCCGATGCTCAGGCTCCTGTCGAAGGGGAAGGTGTCGCTGAGACGGGTGAGTTTTGTTTTTGCCATCATTTGTTGTGACAAATAGATTCTTGTCCTCTCACGTCCGCTGCCCTCGGCGTCGTTGGAAATAGAAGACACGGATGACGCCGCCGAGGGTATTGATGAAGCTTTCCCCGAAGACGATGAAGCTGCAGTAGAATCAGAAGAAACCACTGGTGCAGTCGAGGGAGGAGGAGTGTCACCTTACGTCTGGTACTCTGTTGGTGGGGTCGTCGCACTCATTGGTGCATATTTCGCGTGTTGCAAGAAGAGTGACGATGGATATTCTAGAATTCAGTAAGGGGTCAGGGTAATGCGGTGCAGACAGTGAGATGGTCTGGTGGTTAGGAAGTTTCGCTTTTGTTTCAAGGGGTATAACGATGCCGGAGTAACTAAAATGGTTCCTGATCTCGCAATAGTCACTGCTCTGCCAAGCATTTGGCGATTTCCTTGTTACTCATACATGAAACGAACTTTATTGGTTAGTTGTGATCACTTCACAATGATGATATTGTTATTATGATTTGCATTAAAACGTGTTGTAAGAAACGAAATTAGAGTTATCATGATTGATTGTTCCGTAGGTTGCCATCCTTCTTAAACGATATCTTTTCAGTAGTACATTTCTTGTATCATTTGAGCATCAAAAACTATCGCTATGGAAAATTCCTCTTGAAAAAGAAGTGTGGACTCAACAGCAACAGCAACTTTTAACATCAGGCACTCTTACAATACGAAGACAGTTTGAACAGAGAGGTAGGGAGGGCCAGGTTGAAAGAGTGCAGCCCTGACACCAAATGAGTGGGCTATTCCTCTTCCAGGCTTTTGCTGGTGTCGTAGTGGAGTTTGATAGTGCAAAAAAGGCAGCTTGAGACATGTAGGCCAAGAATCTGCCTTATTTCGTAGAGTTGTGTCCCATTCTCATCCCGGACTTTTTCCGGAAATCGGGATTGTCCAGAGATGGGACCCAATGGAATCGGGAACATCACTGGAGATCATCCGGGGTGGTGCCAAAATAATGCCGGGATTAGGTCCAAAAACATGATTTCATTACTCTTTGTACCATATCCAACAGCATGTTGTTGTCACCTTAAAATTGTTGCGGCCAAATTGGTTGCATCATGATGATTATGTGCTATGTGATGTTATTATTATTTGTTTGTGAATGCTAGCACACAACATAAGTAGTAACACGAGCGTGCACAGCTATTTGCAGATGATGTAATGAGAATATTTGTGTGAGCAATATGTGTTTTGCATCAATCATGCTATGATTACGAGCAGCCCCTGCAAACCTTTTTGCAGCTTGTTTGTGGGTCATTGTATTACTCTTGTTCCCGGTTGACTTTGCTGTGCAATTAAGGTATTAGACCTAGGTAAGTAGAGAAAGAGTACTCATTAGCACGTGCACCATGCATGTGGATGTGCTCAATCTCCCATGAAGTTCTCATCCCTCAGGTTGTTAAGACTTTTCAGAGAAGACTTCTAATATTTTTCCTGCTTTTACGAGAGCCCAATGGCTTTTGAAAGGTCTGAAATATTACCCAAGTCAATTTTAGGAGAGGATGGAGTTGCACATGAAACAGCCTTCCTGTTTGCAGAACAGCGTGGCTTGAATGGATACAAGTTATGGCACAGCCTGTTAGCCCAGTGCATGCCATGCACGCGGATGTGCTTGATCTCCCATGAAGTTCTCATACCTCAAGTTGTTAGGACTTTTTGCAAGAAACTTTGGATATTTTTTGCACTTTTAGGATAGCCCAATGGTTTTTCAAGGGTCTCGAATATCGCCCAAGACAATTTTGGAACAGGATGGATTCACACCTGAAACAGCCTCCCTGCGTGCAGAACAGCCTGGTGTAAATGGATGCAAGTCATGGCACAGCCCATTAGCCTAGTACATGCCATGTCCATGTCAAGTTGTTAGGACTTTCCCAAGAGATGTTCCATACGTTTCATGATTTTAGGAGAGCCCGATTATTTTTTAAGTGTCTTAAGTATTGTCCAACTCAATTTTGGTAAAAGATAGAGTCGCACATGGAACAGCCTTCCTGTTTGCAGAACAGACTGGCTTGACTGGGTGCAAGTTATGATACAGCCCGTTAACACAGTTATGCTGCACATGCAGATGCTCTTGATATCCCTTGAAGTGTTTGTCCCTAAGGTTGTTATGACTTTTTCTAAGAGACTTTTGGTATTTTTTGCACTTTGAGGAGAGCCCAATGATTTTTTGAGGATCTCAAGTATTGCCCAAGTCAATTTTGGGAGAGGATGGAGTCGTGCATGAAACTGTCTTCCTATTTGCAGAACAGTCTTCATTGAATGGGTGCAAGTCACAGCACAGTCAGTTAGCACAGTGCAACTGTAAAACAGCCTTTATAATCACACATCAATGTGAAAATGACCACACATCAGATGCTTAGCCAATATCAAACTGGCCTAATGATTCAAATGTTGAGCCCCATACAGGCAAACATGACATAAGTCAATTATCTACTTTCATATGTACGATCCATGAGCTTCTACCTGTAACCTCCAAAGGTTCTCTTCACTTTGTACAACCAAATGAAGTATTAAAATAATAAGATATTGTTTTTCAGAAAACAAGATATTAAAGGCACATACCTATCACAGAAACATTTATCCAATGAATGTTTTCTTCTCGGAAAACTTTTCATGGGGTTGCAGTTGAGAAAGGATCAGTTATTCAACTGCTCCAACCAACCACCAATCTCTGGCAGGATCCACTTTGTGTTGTGAATGCATGGTATATCTAGTAATCCAGGCATTCTTCATTTCAGTAAACTTAACTTATAAAAACCATTTCATGGCATGATTCTACTGTATCTTCATAACATTAATTTATCTACAAACAGCATAGATTGATATCAATTTATAGTCTTTGCATGACCTTTTTTGGATCATCTGTTTGTCATCCTACCATCCATTGTCCATCCATTTTGGTATGCCTGTCCATGGTGAGTTTGTCCGTCAGTACTTCCATTTGTTTCCCAAAGCTGTCCAATATCCTTGGTAAGTTACGTGTGGTGCAACATTGTGCTGCTTGAATCCAAGAGAAGCAATTGTCACAATGGCACAATGAGTTACACACTCAGCCAGTTGAAGCAAGTTTTACTCACAGGCAGATACATTTTTTTAACAATGCCAATCGTACTATTAGGCCATATGTAATCTAGTAGTAGTGACTAGGCCGTATACAACCCTGTTGTTGATATTGACTTAGAAACACTGGTTCTAGGCATCACACTCCTGTTGAGAGAATGGATTTGAATGCCTTGCCAAAAATTACACCCCAAAACATATCACAACTTCATATGTGCATTGAAAACAAGAAGCGCCAGCTGCAACCAAAAATTACTACTCCGTACATGCTTTGCTCATTTTATGGAGCCAGAAAATTCACAGTGATGGTGATTGTAACACTTGAATGAGAAAAGAACAAATCGAACCTTTGGAGAGAAGCGGGAACACTTCCAAGAAAGGCTGGAATGTTCTATTAAATGTCTTCCAGGTACTAAATTCTTGGAAAATAGTGAGACACAATTGGCCATATTGGCCTAGTGAGAAATGGCAACTAGGCCATATAGTACCTGATCAGTAGATAAAAATTGCTTGCTCTGATTGGCATTAAACATGCAGTCAATAAAAAGTTTGCCCTGTCACATCACTGAGGACAAATCCCATTTATTGATGAGTCGACTTTTCTTTTTGATGTTGCTGAAAGAATCTGTCATTGTGTTTTTCCTGTTTTAGACATTCACTTTTTTCATGAGTTTTTTGGGTTTATCTCATTTTTGGGTTTCTTGACCATTGAAAAATTACAATTATCATTTGGTTGGCTGCTATAGAGTCAATTGGGAAAGGAAACAAAGTTTTCAGGGGTTAGTCATTTGTGGGCAAAGTCATATATTTGCATGGCTTCATTTGTTATTGAAAATTTTCAATCATCATTTGGTTAACTCTTATATAGTCAACTTGGGTGGGAAACAATTTTTGCAGGTTTTTTGGTGATGAGCCTGCATTGAATTTGCTGGAAGCTTTGGAATCTTGACATTGCTGTTTTAATGCAGCTGCATTGATGTAGCTGCATTGATGTAGCTGCATTGATGTTGCCTTGTGAATGTTTCTCTTTGCATTGACATTGCCTATTTGACATTGCCTTGTTGACTTTGCTGCATTGATGTTGATATGTTTAGATTGCTCCATCAAAGGTGCCTAAATCATGAGTATAGTTTTCTTCACAACCTTGCCAAGTGAGTCTGATATTTTTTATTCCCTGATGTGTTTAGACACTCATTTCCATTGTGAGTTTTTTTGTTGGTGGCTTGACATTTGTAAACTTACAATTATAATTTGGTTTGTTGGTTGAGAGTCAAGTAGGGAAGGAATTAATGCCTCCAGGGGTGTTTGATAATTGGCATTTTCAGTGCAGAGGCTTCTGATGTACTCCTTCCTCTGGAATTTTATCTTTTCTGATAAGACTGAGACATCTGTTTCCTTCATGAGTATTTTTGGTTCATCATATATTCCAGGTGGCTTTTTTGAAAAATTATAATCATCATTCAGTTGGCTGTTATAGAGTCCATTTGGGAGAAAACAATGTTTACAGGGAAGTTGAAATGTGAGTGCAGTCTTATTTTTGGATAAATTGGTTTTTCCTTGAATAAAACAATCATCATTTCATTGGTTGTTATAGAGTTTATTGAAGAGAGAAAAAATATTTGTAGGGGGGTCATTGGCGCAATTGGTTCACACCTTCCTTACTTAAGGTTCTTTGAAAGACAACACCTTTTGCTATGCCAAACATCAAGGGTTTTAGAATTCTTTTTCAGTTACACAACAATCTGTCTTTGGAATTGATGTGCTGATGAGTGTTTTTTGTTGCATTTGAATGAGTGCAAGCTCTCTCTATTCCTGTTAATGGGTAATGCTGTCTTGCATTTATTGTTTATTTGGTATTTTTTGAATCTGTCACATCATCAATGTGATTATGTGTTTTTTGTCAATTTGCCTTTGTTTATCTCTTTATCACGGATCTCAGGCTGTTTTTTCTATCCACATTTTCTTCTTTCACCTTTATCTTGCTGTTTTCCATACCTTGTCACATTTACTTGTTTTGTTAATACACAATGAATGTCTGTGGTTTTTATTATTCTTGGTCATCCCCTTTTTACTTTGTTTTATGTTAGGTTCTATCCAACTAATATAATAACTCTTCTCTTGTTGTCCAGATTATGTTGCTATGACTGAGAGAGAAGATTTGATGACGCCAAAGCTATCTGGTAGCAACAACATTCCTAGCAATGAAACTGAAACAACCTTACATGATAATGTGGTGCATAGTTCTCTGGTCTTGGATGACATTTTTCCATTGTTACTGCTAACTGACATCAGATCTTTGTGAATCAAGGAGAGTTCTCATATCTCATCTGATGCACAGGACAATGCAAACCAGGTATGTTGATATTGTGGCTTTGTTTTCACTACCTTAGTCTCTCATCCAGACTCAAAGTTCATTATCATTTTTATTATTAAATGAATAGGCAAATGCTCCATCACAAATCTCAATTCCTGAGCTAAGCACAAGTGAGAGAAACATGAGTTGAATTTGTCATGTAGTATTTTTCATATTGATTTTTGTTGATCAACATTTTCTTTCTTTTAGGCTCTTTGATGTATGGTTAGAATGTTTATGAGCATCAGAGGCTAGGTTAATATAGCACCTGCAATGAGTGTGGTTTTGATTCAGGCAATACACAAAATGTTTTTACTATAGCAGTGTTTAGTTTGTGTGCCTATCTTGTAGCACTGATGTTTCCCAATTGTAAACTAGCCCCTCTTTCACTATTATTATTATATTATTTACTTAATGTGGAGTCATCCAAGGTAGTCAATGCTTTCGTGGAGCTTAGATCATTTTCTCAGTGGATGTCAGCTTCTCTTTCTTTGACTTTTTCCTATGTATTTCATTTCTTCTTTTCTTATCATGTTTTATTTTCATATCAAATAAGTTAGACACGATATGAGATAACAATACAATTTGCACTCGCTTTCAGTATGTTTTATGGTTGATTCTTCAGCAGCACTATGGTGCAACATTTCAAATATTCAAAATACAGGAGTAGTAGTAATATTATTTTTGAATATTTTGTCACTTCAAGGGACAGTGAAATATCAAATTCAATGAATCATGATATATTTCAGTCTGATGCATCAGTTGGAAAATTCCTTTAAATATCAGCCACACAATCAGTTTGGAAGCATTTTTCTGTGCATTCCTTGAAAACATTTTTTGCATTGAAAATATGTCTTAAGCAATGCATTGCTTCAGAATTGTTTTTGGCTGTAAGTAGCAACCACTGTGATTCCTTAAGAAATTACATTATTATTAGTGTGTTGCTGAATAGAAAGAAATATTTTTAGCAGTGCATTCCTTCAGAAAGTAATAATGTGTTAAAACATTTAATCTGCATTTCATTTTTTAAGGAAATAAACTTTGGTAGTGCCTTGCTATCGTTGTGATTCCATCAGAAAATAATTGATCATGTTTGTGAAATAGTTTATTGGTGGTGGACTCCTGACAACATAGAATTTTTTGTCTGTGTTCAAAACATGTACTTGCAGCTGCCCCTCTGTAGTGACTCAACAATAATGGAGCATAACTTAGCTACCAATGACTCATGCCTTTGAAAAAAAACTGAGCAATCAATCAATAGAAATGGAATAAGAACGTTGGGAATAGTAAGAAGAATTAATGACCATCGATGTGCATTTGTAGGGATAGAATTGATCGACTCATAAAAGAATTGCAAGATAATTTTTATTGTGTTATGACAATTAGTTTACACCAATCAACCTAGTATATGGCTCATTCTTCTTAATTTCACATCTCCAATCCTCAAACTCAAAGTTACAAATCAAACTTTAGAGAGGCTATGTCTTACTGTTCATTGTAGCTGAGTGCTACATGCATTCATTTAGAGAAGTGCACAGTTTTAGTTAGGACTTGCATTGCAGGAAATTGATTTTTAAAAAATAGCTGCTCATCATGTTTTTCAAAATTCCAACACAATTGAACATTTTTCATGGTTATATATAACCACAACATGTTAAGCCATCAGCACTGGAAACCAGACATGATTTTTCAAAAGAAAAGCATCAGAATGTATGATATTAATAAATCATGAAGAACAGTCATATATAAATGTGTGTAAAGTGTGCTGCTGGATTTTAGGCTCATACCCTCATTGCCCTATTGTGTTGGTAATACACATTTCACATTTACTTTTATTCAATAACTGCATAAAACATAAATTCTGAAAATGAAAGATGCCCAACAAAAAGCATAATCTCATGTTGCCAAAAGAGTTACCGCCTACACAAAAGACTTTTATTCTACAGATGGCAAGACCGTGATCCCACTTTAATGCTGAGCAATCAATTTAAATCACAATTGTTCTGTTGGTGATGTCATGAATCTCCAACTTGTTCATCATCCATCATGAAGATTATGGACAGATGAGAGGACAGGTGACAATATGAAGGTGTTAAAAATGTGTTTTTGAGGGTTAAATGTCTTATTGGCACATGATGGATGTACTTAGCCTGACATGAATGATTTAGATCAGTAACAGCCCTAGAACTTGGTGGGATTATACTCTATACATGCACCATAGCAGTATGCAATAGTGGTGTGGCCACGTCCATTTTTTCATTGCACAAATATAATTTGACATACATTCCCAAACCATGAGATTTCCAGTTGTCACAGCAATCACCCCCTAGTATCTCAGGGAGTTTATGGACTTTCAAGCTGCAAGTTGGCACATCATCTTGTTCTTTGTCCCAACTTGTGACAATGCAGCATGTTAGGAGAGAG
>JALLPD010001068.1:0-14753 GCA_036940065.1 Cyclotella cf. meneghiniana
TTTTGTAGTATGTGTTCTACAGGTGTCTTGCCGTAGGCTGATTCAACCTGTAGAAGACTACACAAATTGGTACATGATGTGGTACCTAAAAAGATATGTTCTTCAGGGAACATATCTTTTTTGGCTGGTGAATCATTTTTCAAACGGTCTGTCCATCATCCGTTTTTTGGTTGGTCTGGCCATTGTCCATCGGTCTGGCCATCGTCCATTATCCAGCGGACACATTCCACGTGGAACTCATTCAAGCATTCTGTGCCTGCTTTCATACACACGTTAATTCTCACAATCGTATACGCAATAGTCTTAGCAATCATGTGCACAATTGTACGAACAATCTTTTTGGTCGATGCAGGGTTTGAACCCCTGGCCTTGCAGCATGGTTTTCTGTGAGCACAGGGTTTGAGCTCCTGCCCTTACAGCATGATCTTTTTGTGGGTCCAAGGTTTGATTCCCTGGCCCTGATTGCCTGTTTCAGGCCCATTGTATCCTTGGCCTATGTCACCGGCTCAGCCTAAATGTGTGGCTACAAGATAGTATGTTTGCACTTCAAGTGGGACCTTTTTCTGGTTACCTGTCCAAGTTGTATGCAACCATGCTGTAGATCAGTATGCACATGGTATGTATTGATCATGTGTATTATATATCCACTTTTGGTATTTCAAGGTCACAATTTAATGCTATGTAGATATCTCTGAGAGAGCTGTGGTGTAGACTGCATGTCCATGGAGACTCCTCTAGCTGACTGGAGAACAAGAAGAGATTTTGCTGCAGTGTTCAATTAATCAGTTTAACATCACAATTTCATTCTGTTCACTTTCTACATTAGTTTAACCTACCCAACCAAAGGTCAAGGATACTATTTTAAATAGCATTGGGGAATCTTAATTACATCTGTTCTACCAGATAGCATCCAAGTTGGATTCTAATTTAACAGCTGCCACTGTTCGAAAAACAATCCACTTGAGCTAGGAATTAGTAATCAATGAATGGAAAGTAAAAAATTGCCGTTGCTCTGAATTCAATTATAACAGCCACTGCTATTTGAAATGGCACCAAAAATCAACTTCTACAAAAGAACTGTTACATTTTCTACAAAAGATATTAATAGACTCGTCTTTGAATATAATTTTAACATGGATTCTATTTTGGATAGACTGCAGTCATGTCTATAGTATATAGCATCCATTGGCTTAAAAAAGCCTGATTGGATGTTACCCAGTAGTCTTTGGGCTTGAATGCATTGTGTCAGACATTCTCAACTATAGATGGCTTTCCTCTCATGACCAGAAAACATCATTCATAATTACTTTTGACACCATGATTACATCGCTACAACCAAACTAAGACCAAACGCACTCCATCTACAATCAATTTCATCCACCTCACAACCATTTTATCCTCAACTGTTGACAGCATGCTGCTGCATGCATCATGGTGTCCTAGAGTATGCTCTTACTACAGAGCAACGAAGACATTGTATTTCTCTATATAGAACATGATGAGGGGTCTGCTATTTGGAGCACATTTAAGACTGCCCATCATATGGTCTCATAAATTTGGTTTTGTTCTAGATTCATTTCCTGATATAGGTACGTTTTTGTCTTTTTTCAATGATATATTTTCTCAAATTATACTCCAGCTGCTGCATTTTCATATCACCTCCTCTTTCCCTGTGTAAAAGTTGTGATGGAGGACCACCAAATATAGTGCAATCAGAAATGCGATGCCGCATCACTCCAATTTCAACTGTTGCAATGTGAACCCTTAGTTTACAGTACCACCAAATTTCTTGCTCCACTGTGCCTTGTCATGCTACACCCACATCAACCAATGAATTTTATCCTATATCATGCCACATGGTACACCACAAGCCAGATCGTCCAATTGGCTTGCTGGCCTCCTTCCTGCTGATGGCACTTCATCCTGCATCACCTGCAGCTGCAACTCAAAGTGAGGCCGCATCATCTGTGGCCACAACACATGGCATGTTGTCAAGTAATAGTGAGTAATCTGTGGAAGCCCACCATTGTATCACAGTCTTTTTGTATGCCATTTTATCTTTTGTTCATGATATTTCAGTTAATCCCTTGACCATGGTTTATCAGCATGCAGTAATTTCTTCATTTCTTTGTTTACATTATTGCATATAATACGGTGTTATGCTTCCCTGTCATCACCTTATATCATACAGTGATGGTAGGTTAGGGCAACACCGTAAGACACATGGTGACAAGATGTTTGGTGAATGCCATATGATATACAGTGTTGGGAGCATAGGGTGACACAGTATGATGTATGGTGATGGAATGGTTGTGCGGCACCATATCTCAGGTGGTGTTGCCCTATTGTCCTATCACCATTTATCATACGGTGTTGCCATTTCCTCCTGACACTGTATATTATATGGTGTAGACCTACCATCTTGTCACTGTATGTCATACGGTGTAGCCCTAACCTACCATCACTATATGTTATGCGTACCATTCCCCCTAATGCTCTTGTCTTTTATTTTACTTCTTTACTACCTTTTCTTCTTTCTAACTGCTCCTCTCCCTCTCTCTTCATATGACAGTTCCTCTGGTGGAAATATCCAAATGTTCTTCCCCCCAAAAGCCAGTACTTTCTCTAACAAAGAAGCCCAAAGTTTCTTCAATGAAGAATCCCAGTTTGGAAGGATGCAGAGAGATTACAGAACCCCATGAGATTTCACTGCCTGAAGACATCTTGATGAAGAATGGAAAGATGATGAACCCATGAGAGAACAAAGAGAAGTTTTTGAAGATAACTGTGATTATTCTGATGATCCCAATAGAAGCCATAATTCTGAGGATTCTGATGATCCCAGGGAAGAAATGGAAGATTCCTAACTGGGTATGTATGAGGACTTGAAAGTGACCAACTGCCATAATGAGCATGAAAGTCATACACTCATGTTAATGTTGAGTGAGTCTGTATAATTATTGTGTACCTTCACAATGAAATTTTTATTAAGATTTTTTATGTACAATTCAGCCAAGTGTACCAAAATTTATGTTTGGACATGTGCCCCTCTCATAAGTTCATCTGTTGGCATTGCTTGCTGCCTCAGCTATGGCTGCCAAGCAAGGCCTTTTATGTGATCATGTCTCTTCCCACACGATTGCATGGTATAACCTTGCATGGCAATTGAATTCAAAGATGTTTCTGAGGCATCTGAATTATCCAAAGTCATGACCCAGGATATCAGCATCATCTCAATACTATGTTCGACATTTTTGAGTCCTGATTGGGACCATAAGAGGCACAACATAAAAATATACCAGAAGGCTCATGACAAGCATTTATTGAGGCCATGTGCTGCTCCTTTGTTTTTGGTTCCATTTGTTCAGTTAAAGAATGCAAAAAGCTACTACCAATCCTGCCAAATTGGATGGAAATAATGCCATCATACAAATCATGGATGAAAGATGTGATTGGGCTGCAAAAAGTATCCATGCTATGTATGTTGGCATGGGGAAGCGATTGACCCAGTTCACCACCTAAGTTGCAGTTCCCGTTTTTTGTTGTTGTGAGAAAACCACAGAACATCTAGCAATGTTCAGTTACGGTCGGAACTCTATCGGAACTCTGGTTGGTTTACCAGAATTTACCAATCTAGGTGCAATGTACTCCTACCCTTCTGGATGACAGTAATATTCCGGTGGTTCTGACTGGAAATCAGAGATCTGACAGTAGTTCCAATTCTAACATACTCTTGTTTAATGATAATAGACAATGCCATTACAAATAAAAGGCATAATCTAAATGAATAAGACCTTGGTTTATCAATTCTAATAGCTGAAAAATCCCCAAACTGTCAACAGTTGTGTGGGGGAAAAGCTAGTCACATTCACATCAAGAACATTCTTCTTCATCTTCACTAATATCATCCTCAACACCACCTATAGAACCAAGACTGTCACACTCCCCCTTCTCACAAACCCTCAGCCCAGGAAGTGGATTCTCCTTATAAAACTCTGTCACCATATAATAGAAATCACTAACATCATTGCACATCTCAAAGAAATCATAAGAGGAGATATCACTGTGGTCCTGTCATTCTCATGATGGCTCTTGCTCTCATCATAATTTTCATACAGACCCAAAAAGTACCCCCAACCTTTACCCTTCTCCATCTTCCTTCCAGTTTCCTTTCCAAGTTTTTTCAAAACCACACAATCTCCAAATGCTGTATGCATCTCCCTCTTTGAACCCATATCAATCTACTTCATTACCTCATACTTTGCTGACATCTGAGCAGCAAACTACTTATCCCCCAAACTGTCCAATTGAACCTTCTCTTATCCCTCCTCCTAGGCCCTAAAAATCCTTGTAACTGTTGTGCTTTGTGTAATGTTTTTGGAACAGAAATTATTGTAATTTGTAAAGTCATTGTCCTCCCATAACTTTCCGGTCCTTTGTGCTGTTGCTTGTCTCACCTCGGAGAGTTTGTAACTATGTGCAGCAGATATGGTTGAATGCTTCTTCATAATCTCTGATACAAGATTCCCCCTCTTGCCCTTCTTTTGCCTCTTTGTCACTTTCCAATAACGTTATGCACAAGCAATACCCTTAGCTTTAGATGTGACCCTGCAGGCCAAGGCATCCAAGACCTTAGTTTCACCCAGGCTCTACTTCTCCTGCCCCTCATGGGCAATGACATCTTCACCTCAAGCAATATTCTAGGGATGAGATGATGCAAATGGGCCCTGATGATTTTGAAAGTTGCACAACTCAGAAAGATATGTGTCAATCAACTGAGCTTCAAGGAGTTCTCCCTCATCTCTCTCCACAACATCAACTGGAACCATTAGCTTCTTTATAAGCCTTTTGTAGGCTCACTGATCTTCTGGATGATGGTTGGCAGGATTCTTTGCATGCTCAATTACCTTGGGGTGTGGATGTAATACATAGGAAACACAAACATGATCAGGCAACTACAAAGGTAGGTAGTGCATGCAGTGGTGTTTTAACCAATACTTTAACTTTTCTACATCTTTGAATGGCTCTTCCTCTGGTGCATCATCTTTCACTGATTCCTCCTCTTGTTCCTCTTGTTCACAGGTAGAATCATCCTCTGAACCTCAATATGAGCTTGATTTTGATAAAGATGTATGGTTGTGAGGTCACATATATTAAATATTCATAACATAAATATATGAAATTACCTTTCTCCAGGTTACCTTCACTGTCCAATCCCTCAATCTAAGGATTTCCCTCCTTATAACTTTTGTCAAGTTTCTCATTTATGCAACCAGAAGTTTATTAGCTGGACAGGTGGGAGCCCTCCATTTCTTTACCACATTTTCCATACCAGCTTTCATTAGCAGGTCAATCTGACAAACATAATCTTTACATTGTCATTGCCACCCCTCATGTCTACAAGCCTCAATAACCAAAAGAGAGGGTACCACAGTTGACAAATGGCAAGGAGTAGGTCCCAAAATCTATCATACTTCACAGTCTGATGAATGAAACAAAACTTCTTGCAGTCAATAAAAATTTTACTCTATACAGACTCCATAATCATGTCTTTCAGTCAAAGAATCCTCAATAGCTTAAGTGCCTCCCCTCCCATTCTGCATTCTGATGGTTCAATGAACTGCAAAACCCTACCATTGTTGTTAACCTTGGATATCATCTTGAACACTACATGGGCATCATGACGGGTTCACCCAAAGTAAAATGGCAATTAATGCTTACAATGTATCCAAAATAATTAAGATCAATAACATTATAAACCAGCTTGGCAAACTAACACATCTCTTGCATTGATCTGGCAGCCATGGCCTTCCCAAATAGGATAAGATAGTGTGTTCTATTCCAACAATGACAGTGCATTTTGGTGCATGCTGCTCCATCAAAGCACCTGCTTTTTGAATATGCAGCTCCATCAAATGCTATTAAATCAAACAAATTCTTCTCTGGATCAATCTGGTGCATGTGAGGCAACACATGCTGGCAAAAAAGGCATACTCCTTGTTCCCTTTGGCCACATGATCAGTACAATCAACAACATCAAGAACACAACTTGGATTACCATCAGAAGAGGCAAGGATGTCCATCATTTGGGAACTCAAAAAATTAAGCTCACAAACTGTAGTAAAAATGGGGGAAGGAAATATTTTCTTATCTTCCTTTCTCTGTGGCTGCTTGCATTTGTTGCAGAAAAGGGAGAGGAAATGGTGACACTGTCAAAATGTGTCTGAGGGCTAAGATATCATGAGCCCCATGGAGATGAAACAGTTCAATTGGAAAAAATCAAAAAATAAGCTCATGAACTGTAATGAAAAAAGGGGGAAAGAAATATTTTCTTATACCATTCATTTCCTGTGGCTGCTTACGTTTGTTGCAGTGAAGGGAGGGGAAAAGATAGCACCAATGCATCCAAGAGCTGAGACATCATGAGCCCCGTGGAGGTGATGCTACAATTCAATTGGAAAGATCCATTAAAAATCTCACGAACTGTAGTGAAAAGGGGGGAAGGAAATATTTTCTTACCTTTCTTTTGCTGTGGCTGCTTGTGTTTGTTGTAGAGAATTGAGGGGAAGTGGCAGCACCATCAAAATGTGTCTGGGGGCTGAGACATCATGAGCCCCATGGAGGTGATGTAACAGCTAAATTAGAAAAATCTAAAATATAAGCTCACAAACATTAGTAAAAAATGGCAAAGGATGTGTTTCTTACCTTCCTTTCTCTGTGGATGCTTGCATTTGTTGCAGTGAAGGAAGTGGAAGTGGCAGCACCATCAAAATGTGTCTGGGGGCTGAGATATCACAAGCCCCGTGGAGGTGATGTAACAATTCAATTGAAAGAAATCCAAAAAATAAGCTCACAAACAGAAGTGAAAAAAGGGCAAAGGATTTTTTCTTACCTTCCTTTCTTGCTGCTTGGATTTGTTGCAGAAAAGGGAGGGGGAATGATGGGTTTGTTAAAATGTGTCTGGGGGCTGAGTTATCACAAGCCCCGTGGAGGTGATGTAACAATTCAATTGGAAGAAATCCAAAACATAAGCTCATGAACTGTAGGAAAAAGGGGGAAGGAATATTTTTTATAGATTCCTTTGGCTGTGGCTGTTTGCATTTGTTGCAGTGAAGGAAGGGGAAGTGGCAGCATTGTTGAAATGTATCTTGGGGCTGAGACATCACAAACTCCTTGGCGGTGATGTAGTAATTCAATTGGAAGAAAACCACAAAATAAGCTCATGAACTTTAGCAAAAATGGGAGAAGGAAATATTTTCTAACATTCCTTTCTCTGCGGCTGTTTGCATTTGTTGCAGAGAAGGGAGAGGAAGTGGCAGCACCATCAAAATGTGACTTGTGGCTGAGATGTCATGAGCCCTATGGATGTGAGGTATGAATTCAATTGGAAAGAATCCAAAAAGTGAGCTCATGAACTGCAGTGAAAAAAAGGGAAAAGGAAATATTTTCTTACCTTTATTTTGCTGGGGGTGCTTACGTTTGTTGCAGAGAAGGGAGGGGGAGTGGCAGCACTTTCAAAATGTGTCTGGGGGGCTGAGACATCATGAGCCCCATGGAGATGATGTAACAATCAAGTTTGCAAATTGTAGTGAAAAAAAGGTGGAGGAATATTTTTCTTACCTTTCTTTTGCTGTGGCTGCTTGCATTTGTTTCAAAGAAAGAAGGGCAAGTGATGAGCTGTCCCATCATGGTGTGGATGATCAATGTTTCATTTTTAAATTGAACATGAAACCAAAACTGCTGGTGAATGTGCACCCTCACCATCTGGCATTGTGGAACACACACACACACAAAAGCAAAAACAAAAATGAGCAGAATACAACGACACATCATAATTGTCTAATTCCAGTGGTTATGGTGCTTTTTTTGGATTCTGTTACAACAAAAAAAGGATCTCAGAGTTCTGGCAGAATAATAGGAAGCCTGTAATCATGGTAATGGCAAAATTGAACTTATTTTCCGATGGAATCCCGCAAAAACTCTGGACAGAATCTGCAACTTAGTTATCATGAAAAAGATGCTCACAACATTCCTATACTCTCATGGTCAAGCCCATAACTGAAATAGTTTTGCCTAGGTATGAACAATGTGCAACTGTGCCCAATGGCAAAAGAGCTCAATATATTTCTACATCCCGGTCAAGCATCAGAGTATTGCAGAATCATGATTTCACATCTCTGAATGCTTAGAGGCACATTGACAACCAAGAAAATGACTGCAAGTCACGTTCCTAATCAAGAAGGCCCTGTGCAAGTGAGCCTTCTTGCTGAGTTCTTTTAATTTTGAATTTGCTCAGAAATTTCCACAGTTTATGCATGTTTTGGAAAGGAAAATGCTCAAATTATTAAATTCTTGATGAATTTAGAGTTAAAAATAATAAAGTGCCTTGACAGATGAGAATGCTTATTGTCATAATATCTTCTCTGATAAGGGAGCCCATATTCTTCACAAGAATGAGGCTGAAATAAAAGGCAAGCAGGCTAGAGAATAGCCCCAATGCCTCCTTTGGTTCAAAGAAAAAATTACAGCTCAAAAAATAAAATTGAAATCAAATTTATTCATTTTATTTCAAATTCAGTAGATCTAAAAGATTAAAAAATCTTAACAAGAATTAAAAAATCACTGGCATCATCAGATTTGTTTGTATACATTGCTTGTTTTAAAATCAAATAATCTTGATGTTAATACCAACAAGAACCATAAGTCAAAAAAGATACTGGCATCCAGAATATTTTTCTCCTCAGGATCAACACTTCCCCCATGTAGAGAAAAAGACATATATGACAATGCAGCAGCATAAACAACCAAGGCATCATCAAAAGAATGAAAATAAAGCCTTGTTGGGTTCTGAACCCGTGATAAGAAGTTACTATGAAAACACTACATCCAAAAGGGACATCATTCCAGGGCATCCATGAAGTTCCAAAAATAGAACCATTCCTACATTTTCCTCAACTGGTTAGAGAAGTGTCAAACTCTTGGAATACATTGGATGGATGCTTCATAAACAAAAGGAAGGGTAAAGTCACATGATGTTTTCATCATTCCAAAAAGCAATGGGTACCTGTCAAATACACATTTCTGAGGTACAATTAGAAGCTGTCTGGACTCAAAGAATTAGTACAGTTCTGTAGATGTTGTACCATTTGCCTCTGCAACCAGCACAAGACTTCAAAATAAGTCTACTAACATTAGACTGGATACTAATGCTGTCAGAAGCTGTGTGTGCATAAAGAAACTGGATGAGGTTAATCCTACTCAAGTCTAGCAATAGACCATTGCAGGTTCTCCCTGTATCTTACTAGCACATCCATTGGAGGTAATGTGAATTACAGTTCTCAATCAAAACTCATTTGGAGTAACAAAAATAGTTTCCAGCAGCTAGCTTGGATGACCCCCTAAAAAAGCATAGAATGGTCTCACCAAGTAGCAAGAATAAGGTATGAACACTGAACCAATACACAACTACTCTGCACATGACTACAAGGGCATAAAACCCAAAGTCTTATTGTGGTAAACTCCTATAAATAACAAAGCAGACAAACACTTGCTAAACAATCACTCATACAGGGAACTCATAAGCTACTGGGTGGTTCCAGTACAATCAAGAACCTTGAAACCTTGGACAAGAGACACTATGATTATATCCCCTCTCACACAGCTGCAATTGTAGAGGAGAAAGTACCACATTATTAAGACTATGATGGACTTTGAGATAACATACAACAAAGACTCTCACTGGTGTAAGAGTATTGTTACTTAACAAATACCCGAGCTACACCAGCACATGTTGAGAAATTAGTTTGCGTGTTGTGTACAGCTTGCTAAACAAAGAGTGCACAAACACAAATAACTACCATATAAATCAGTAGGTTCAAAAAAATTGTAAAGCTAGATAGTGTTCTCATTGAAAGAACAAGATGCAGTATTTGATTCTCTTATGTTACCTTCTGATAGGTGTCATATTCAGAATACTCCATTGGAGGACAAATAGAATATCCATAAATAGGGACCCATCCAGTCAGCATTACACTTAAGTTTCTTCTCTCTGGAAAAGATGATCATTGGGAGTGCAACCATGTGTCGCACAAGTCACAACATAATGTAAGCCTTGAACAAAGAAAGAATCCATTCTTGTAATACCACTGCATAGAATTGTGAGTGATCCTACCTAATGAAGGACAACCAAACCCAAAAAGGATAGATCAAACATGAACATTTTCTACTGAGAAACATGTGGTGCTTTGTTTGCATTTATGATAAACAGAGATGACACAAGCTGGTGTACAGTGAGCTTAATATGGCTTATTAGCTTGACACAAACTCATAAATTAAAAATGGAAACAGCATAACCTACTGTCAACATCAAGAAAAGTTTACTCTGGAGTTGAGGAAAAAGAGCATCTGGCATGGCTAAATGGCTTCCATAGTAGAAAGATGGTGATTTAGCCCTAAGTAGCTGTGTAGAAATGATGGACAAGACGAGTGAGTTCTTGGATAGATATGGAGTAATATTGCCCAAAGTTACTTGGTTATTTTCCACCACATCAGAATGTATTAAAAGGACCAATCCATTATCTAGACATCATATTGATTTTCTTTGTGACTTATTTGCTACTTATTTTTAAGTCTGCTTGTTTTTGTAAAAGTAAGCCAATTTTCTAGAGTAAGCCATTTTGGGCCAAAACAGCTTATTCTTGAGAAATTGGCTTACTTGCAAAAGTAAGCTGATATCCTAAGGGAGTTGAGGGAAATGAGCCTCTGGCATGGCACCTTGATTAAAAATGGCTTACTTATTAAAAAGCTGGTGTTTTAGCTATAAGTAGGTGCGTTATAATAGTGGACAAGAAGAGTCAGGTCTTCGGGACATGAGAAAAAATGAATTCGGGTCTATGTAATAGCATGGAGTTGTGTCATGTTCCTCTTCATCAGAAAGTTTTATAACAACCATTTCATTGTTTATACATCTCATTAGTTCCTTTTGTGACTTACATATGCAAATTGACATACTTTTGAAAAAGTAAGCCAATTTTCAAGAGAAAGCTATTTTGGGCTGAAACGACTTACTCTTGAGAAAACAGCTTACTGTCAAAAGTAAGCCAATTTCCAAAGATTTAGCTGTTTCGAACCAAAATGGCTTACTCTTGAAAATCATCTTACTTAAAATAATCTCAGATTTTCTTTTGATTCCTATTCACATCGGCATAGACTTTTGAGAATGGCTTACTTTTCAGAGAAAGCCATTTTTCTAAAGTAAGCTGATTTTGGCCTAAACATAAGCAATTTTTCAAAAGTAAGCCATTCAGCTTGAACTTGAGAAAGAAGCTTGAATCTTGGAGTCAGTTCTTTTCTGACATCCCAACATGTGCATGGATGAGAAAATCATGCAGACTAACCGCCTTTCCATCAATTAACACTTACTTCAACCATAGGGGATATGTAAATAATTATTGATAAAACCACATCCCTCCCAGTTCAAGCAATTCTAATCGGTAAATTGTAAGTCTAAGTCTCAAAGACATTTACAGAAGACCAAGTCATTAAAAAACTTGTTTCCCTGAACTCCAAGATTAAGCCATTTTGGCCCAAAATAGCTTACTCTTGAAAATCAGCTTACTTATATATTATCTGACAGAATTTGTATTGACTCCAATTCAAGTCAGCTTTGACTTTTGAGAACAACATAATTTAGAGATTAAGCCATTTTACTACAGTAAGCCAAGTGTGGTCTAAACAGCATACTTTCAAGAAATGGCTTAATCTCTAGAATAAGCCATATTTAAAAATTAAGCCATTCAGCATGAGCTTGAGGAAGAGGCTCGAATCTTGAAATGATTTCTTTTCTGACAGCCCATTCTTGTGCATGAATGAAAAAATGATGCAGACTAATAACTGCCCTTTGATTTAGGAACATCAACAACAGGGCATTTATAAATAAGGAACGGATGTGCTACATCCCTTCTGGTTAAAGCCATTCTAAGGTAACTGAAAATTGTACGCCTAGCAAGAAAGCATTTTCAAGGAGACCTAGTTGACAAAAAGCTTGTTTCCCTGAAGTCTCACGGTCAATGAATTTGAGTGTGCCCTGTCATAGTGTGTCTTGCCAATTGACTCCATTTTAAATGCTTTTATAGGAGTTTGGTTAGATATACACAATAATGGCATTGGGAGTTATGAAGTGGTTGTTTTGAATTCATCTTGTAAATCACCAGTGCAAATGTGTGCATTCTGGTGAATGCTAGGAGTTAAGTATTAACATTAATGTGTTGGACGGGATGTGCTGAGTGTAATGGTTGATGGTGATAGATGAGATTATTTTGTATGATGCATTTATACAGTATGGACTCAGAAATTGAAAACGAATTCAGGATAGAATAGTTCAGTCCTTTGCAACTACCTGAAGAATTGGTTTTAAGGGTCTTGATTTGTGATGCTGTTAAATGCTTGCCAATTTAAGGCCTCTGATAGGTAAGAGATTTTTCTACTGGGGGTTAGATCGATAGACTCTAGGAACTCAAAAAAGATTAGGAAGGCTGTGGTGTACCATTGGTTATACACTTTGCCACCTGCACATTAAGCCACTCTGGCCAAAACATTAGGTAGCATCACTAATTTACAAATATATCATCAATGAAATGTAGTTACATGTGGTGTGCTTTCTACTAATAATACAATACATATTTGTGAGCATTTACACATCATGATAACATCAGAAAAACAGAAATTGCAGTGTGGTGCCATCTGTCCCATTTCAGTTATTGCAAGCACCCACATTATAGGATCCAACAATTTATTGGGATCAAGTTGATTGTCAAATCCCTTTTAAAAATGAACACCTGCCTTGATGTGGTTGACCTCTAAGGCTGGGACCTTGTAACATTCAATTGCAATCGGCTGATTGGAATCCGTGACAGAATATTTCATGAAAAGTCAATTCGTGTTAAACTTGACTTTGTACTACAAGTCTAGTCCAGTCAGATCCGATTGGCCAATCATCCAATCCAGTTTTCCTGCCAAATCTCTATTTCCCGCTATTTCTTAAAGTTGTTCCATTATTCCCTGTCACATCAGTTTATTTCCCGCAACTTTTCCCGCCACGTCGTCAATTTGTTCAAACATTGCCTNNNTTTCCCGCTATTTCTTCAAGTTGTTCCATTATTCCCTGCCACGTCAGTTTATTTCACGCAACTTTTCCCGCCACGTCGTCAATTTCTTAAAAAATTGCCTGCCACGTCCGTTTATTTACCGCCACCTCAATTTCCCTCGACACGAGGAAGCAAATAACTGATCGGATATCCGCTTGGACGATCAGATTTCGCCAGTAAACGAGTGTCCAATCGGAGCTCCGATTGGACTGTCCGACTCGTGACTGATCCAATCGACCAATCAAAAAACTCGGTTCGATGCGATTCTATACGGTCATCAGATCGTACAAAGTCATCAATTGGTCTCATCAATAGTTCAATCAAGCATCTGGGGCTCACTCTGATCCAATTGGATCTGTCTATTGGGCCTACAAAAACCCAGTCTAAGTGAATGCCCTCGCATTTCTTCTATTGCATGTATTGATACCAATTCATTGTTTTCGAACGTTACAATTAAGACCATTCCCAGCCGATTGGGCAGAATGTCTGGGCTATTATGCTGAGGAGCCTAATATTTTTCCGTGCTAAAATAATTTGTTTAGCCCAAGGTCATTACGCCACCATGTGGGCTAATGTTAATGCGCTAAATAAAAGTATAGCCCTTAATTTCTATGCACACATATGGGCTCTTGTTGCATGTGCTTGTGGGCTATTAACCAGCAAGGGCATCCAGCGTGTAGAAATTGCTATTTCTTTCCCAACGCACATCTCAATTGCTGCCATATTGTTCTGCAATCTATTGCAAAGTTGATGGACAGGGAATCTTGACACCTACATTTGATCTTACTCCCGTTGTTGTTGTGTTTGCAGCGCTCATTCGTGTGGTTTCTGTAGCCACAGTGCTGCTCTCTAGTCACGCACCAAACCAAATCTTTGATGATGTAATTGCAGAGATGGTATACAATTTCATCTTTGACCATGATGTTTGGCCATTGTCACAGAAAAGGCATTCTTCTGATGCAGATGATCCCCACCCAACAAAGAAGCGGAAACAAATGCAGTACGACAGAGATCAAGCCAAGAAGTATGTGATGGATGATTGGCTTAGGCCCATTCCAAGCTTCCCTGACAAGTCTTTTGAACTCACATTTCATATCAAGCATGCAATTGTAGACACTATAATCAACCATTTTGCTAAGCAAGAAAGTTTTTGGAGGCAGATGGTATGCACAGCTGGAAAGCCTTCAATCGCTCCCCATGTCAAGTTTTTTCTGGCCAGAAGATGCTCTGTTATCGAGTTTTTGCAATTGTCTTTCTTGACTTCTTCCAAATGGGTGAAAGTAAGTTGAGAACATGTCTATCCAAATTAAAACAAGGTATGGTTGAGTGCAGCGCTCATGCTAATGTCTACTTACGGAAGCCGACCAAGTAAGTTGCAAAAAATACAGTCAGGTTGCACGAGAAGGTGCACAAAATCACTGGTATGATGTGGGGTCGCTTGACGTCACAAAAGTTCATTGGAAAAATTGCACCACTGCATGAAAGGGTCAATTCAAGGGTAGACAAAAATATGCAGGATTAGGACTTGACACAGTTGTTGATACAAATCTGTGGTTTTGGCATGCTGCCTTTGGATTCCCAGGTACTCTAAATGATATCAATATCTGG
>JALLPD010001069.1:0-13148 GCA_036940065.1 Cyclotella cf. meneghiniana
GCACGCACGCACGCACGCACGCACGCACGCACGCACGCACGCACGCACGCACGCATGCACGCACGCATGCACGCACGCATGCATGCAATGCCCACAAATGCAATTGAAGGGGCAGCTGGACTCATTGAAACATCCCTGGAGCAAGCTCACCATCTTGCTATTTTCACTGCATTCAAAGGGGATAGTGGTTGTGAACATACTTACCTAAGTGATAAGCCCATTCAAGGATCAAGAGCTTTCTTTGAGGGTGTTGTAGGTAGTGTTGATGGTGTCAATGTAGGCATCTTTGTTAACATCAATATAGCCATCATTAATGTCTTCAATGTAGGCATCATCAATGGCTTCTATGTAGGTGTCACCAAATGCCTCAATGTAGTCATCATCTTAGACCTCAATGTAGACATTGTCATCAGCCTTCAATGTAGGCATCACTGATGACTTTGTCATATGCTCGATTGATTGCATCAATGTGTTCATCAGAGTATGGTTTTGATGTATGCCTTATTGTAGGCTTCAATGTATGTATTGGTACCAATATTGAAACTATAAATACTGGCATGCCAATATATGAAAATTCACCCTGTTTACTGATATTAAAGTGTACAGGTATGCATAATAGCAAGCAAGAGGCCAAAAATTGTTTATAGTGGCATGCCAGCATTTGTAATGGCCTAATTTAAATATTGGTATCAGCATATGCATCATCAATGGCTACAATCTAGGTATCAGCATGGGCTTTGATATAGACATGATTGAGGGTTGTATTGTAGGCATCATTGTAGGCTTCAATGTAGGCATTCTTGTAGTCATCATTGCCAATGACTGCAATGTAGAAATCTCATGGGTTTCAATGTACACATCACTCAGACTTTGATGTTGGCATTGCTGTAGGCTTCAATATGCCTTGTTTGTAGGCTTCCATAGCATGAATGATGGCTTTGTGGGGGTTGTTTCAAATGTGAGAATGTGGGGCTGATGGAGGAAGGGGGTACATGCAGTTAGAGTTAGGATACTTTCTCAGTGGTCTGTCTGCCCCATCCAGTCTTACATAGAATGTGCATTTCAGTGCCTAGGTATTTGTGTATGCCTTATTAGGCAGTGCAACAAATTTCTTAAGTCATTTTTCCTATGCAATTTATATGTATGGGTGATACTCATACCATGAAAGTGTGCCTGCTACAATTTCCCTACAATAATACAACATTAGAAAAAGGTATTGTTTGCTATGCTGGATATCTTCAGGCAGCATACAACATCATGTGAAGTGAGGTTGAGGGAATCTATAAAATAACATAGAGTTTCATGCAATACCAATGATAATTTTATTTGAATAAATAAAGATAAATACCTTATGAGCACATAACACCTTTCTTACTTCTCTGTTGACTTAAAATTTTATGATTTACTTGCTAATTATCACTGGATGATCATGAAATCAGCTCACTATTTGAGGATAACATCTTTACTTCCCCAAAATGTTCTGATGCAAGTCATACAGCTTCAGTAAAAAAGTAAGTGAGAATTCAAAGGGTGTGTTCAACATGACAAAAAGGTGAAAATGATGAAAATGACGAGAAAGATGAGAAAGACAAGAAGGTAACAAATGATGAATAGATAAAAACATGACAAATCACCACATATGAATCAAGATATTTAAAAAAGACAAGTTGAAAATATGGGAAAAAATGAAAAAGAGGACTTAAAGCTAAAATAGAAATAACGGAGATATAAAAGATGAAAAGATCATGAATTGATGAAAACACACGACTTAATATATAAAGTTTGGATAGCAGTGCAAGTTTGAATAACGCTACATGTGACAGTGCAACAATCATGTTTGGTTGTTGAATAGAGTTCATGGATAATTGACAATGCCATACCAACATTGCATTATACCAATTGTTACAGTATGAGAGCCCAGGTGGAACAGGCTCCTTAAGAGATTTTCATCCTCTGTAGGGTGACAAAAGCTTGTAAATGATTTAATGATACATTGATTCTCTTATTTCCAACATCTCTTTTTTATCTGTAATAAATAGAAATACATTTTATCATCAATTTTTTAGCCTGCTCTGAGATTGGCACACACTTCCTTGGAAGCAATCAGTAGTGGGGGAGATACATCCGGAGAATTTACGTGTGCAATCCAGCATGCAATAAATCTCAAGCAATCTACTATTTATTATGTTGCATATGAATAATATCACACAATATAGAACTTTGGCCAATAAAAATCGGGTATCCATGTGTGTGCTGAGTCTGTGAAGTGTGATCAAAGAATGCATGCTATGTTTTATTCCAACCTTGTTATGCTACCCCTGCTGCTAAAGTCTTTGTTGCAGGAGCTGTCATTATTAGACCTAATGGTTATGTATTTTGGATGGCAAATTTGCCAGGTCTGCTTAGATATATATTCGAGAAATAGGCTATATTCAAGAAACTGGCAATATTCAAGAAATAAGCTATATTCAAGAAATGAGCTATTTTTGAGAAATAGACTTGTTTTTAAACTCAAAAATAACCTATTTTTTGAAAATATCTTATCTCTCAAAAATCGCCTATTTTTGAAAATAGCAGCCTACATTGCATAGGAATAGTACTTGTTCATGTAGAGTTCAAAAATAGGTTGTCTCAAAACTAGGTTATTTCTCAAAAATAGCTTATCAAAAAGAGTATTTTTGAGGACTAACCAATTTTTGAGAAATACCCAATTTTCAAAAAAGAGCCCATTTTTGAGAAAAGAGCCAATCTTTTGAGAAAATTTAAAACAGCTGATGCAAGCTTTTTAGCAGCAGAGGTAGTATCAGGGTGTTTGGAGTGGGGGAATAAGAGAGGATTGTGTGAATAGCTACACAAAAGCATGCACATAGGCCTTTCAGTATAATATGTGCAAGTATGTACAGAGTTTATGTTGCAAAATGATTGATGTTTTTGGTAAGTTTGTATGGTAGAGGTACAATACAACAGTACCATACTGAATTGTTCTCAATGTAGGTATGGTATTTACTAGCTCTTTCAAAAGGTTATGTTCTCTCTCCCTTTAGGTAAAATTGATATGACATAAATCTATGAAGATAAATGTAAGAATTCAAGGTTTTTTATAAATACAATCAAGGCATTATCTAGAAATTTCAATCTTGACAAAATGTCTGCCTGTCATATATGAAGGTCATGAGGGATCAACAGACTGTAATGTGGGACAGGACAGATTTAGGGCCTGAAGACTATCATTGAGAGGTTAATCATTGGTGGGGATCTAATACTGTTGATGGGACTCTGTAGATATGATAGATTCTTTGGGGGTGGAGGAATAAATACTTCTATGTATGTTATCTCTAGACTTAATGATATATTTGTGTGAATCACGGATAAATAAATGATAAATTAAAGCATTGCGAGAAAAAATACGACTTTGGTAATTATGTACTGACCACTTTTTAATTTGTGAATCCTAATATCACATCTATTCGAAATGTCCGTTTGCATTTTCACTCATTGATTTTTCTGCTGTAACCTTTTTAGATAGCGTGGTCTACAATTAAAAATTTTGACTTTGGATCTATGTAGGCTTGGTCTACAAATGACTCACTACATTCATGGTGCTGTTTTCAATGAAAATATGTTATTTTTAAAAACCATAATATTTTCAATCATGATGTCTTCAACAGTACTTATTCTCAAAACTTTTCCTACATAGAATTGGTTTTCATTTCAATGGATTATGTGCTTTCATAAGCTTGTGTTTCAACTTCATTTTCAGTAAAAACATCTTTCTGTTAAAAATAACATTTTTGTTGAAAATAGAGCTATCCATTACAAGTAGCTTTATGACAGACAATGATGTATTTCCGAACACTGCATTATAAGCCAGTTTCCCTCAACCTCCGTCTAAAAAAACACTCGCCGCACTCTATTTTAATATGTGACGCATGCCACCATGGTACCTATTTCACCAACACCTTGAAAGAAAGGCGACCCCCTTTACATAGGTTCTGTATTCAAGACCAAGCCAGGTAGTTCCAACTCCGCCAATTGAACAAACTTAGAATGTGGGTCTCTGACCTTTGAAAACGTTATTTTGTACTGGAGGAATGCCTCATTATTGCTTGTCAACTTAATTTCCACAAATTCTAAGTTTGTATCACCACTTTCGTACGTGGAATCAATGACCTCTCCCCATACATTTCTTGACATGGGGTCATTGAACCAAGGCAAGTCTCCCTCTGAAATTACAGTCCAGTCTGATGTTGAATCTTCTCTACCCTCTAGAATAAAAGATACAACATCACATTTTGGACAATTGTTTTGTGTATAGATCCTCAAACCTTTGACTATTGACAGTTCCCGACTTGGAGGGGTAACGATGATACCACTTGGTTCATATAAACTCAACCTCTCACAGAAGAACTTTCTTGTCGTCTGGTCAATGGCTCTGTTTGTCTCTCTGTCATTAGGGTCATGGCATCCAAAAGAGCTAATTATGCTGTCTTTGCTCAGGACAGTTGCAACAAACTTGCCGATTTCAGACGGGGCATCAAATGAATAATTTGGCAGAGGTACACGTCTAGAGCTTCTATATCCTGTCTTTGCATCAGGACACCCACTGTCGCATTTACAAGTTCCATCCTTAAAGAGGTCACTGTCGTAAAACAAGTCACATTTGTCAAAGCTTCCTCTATTGGGTACAGCCCAGTCAAGGCCGGGATCATCACGGACGCCAAGCCAGTTTGCGATTCCATTCCACACCGCTGATGTGAGTATTGAATGATAATTGAGGTAATATGTTATTTAGAAAGGATGCAGCACTTAGAGAAACAGATCTCACCATCCCATGGTGTTGTCGGTACAAATCGACCACGATCAATCCAGCTTGGGTTATCCACACCAAACTCTGGATATTGACCAAGAATTCGTCCTCCTCGCACATTTCCTCCTGCAATAAAATAATTACCTCCCCAGGCTAATGATACCCAAAAAAGGTTTCTTAGCCTAATGAAAAGATACACTTCACGAATTGTTGACATCTTCCCTCTCACCGTGATCCGTCCCACCATTTGAGTTTGCAGTGATGGAACGTCCAAAATCAGATCCCATAATAATTACAGTATCTTCCCAGATTCCTTGAGACTTCAGCTCTTCCACAAACTTTTTCATTGCATCGTTGACTGGAAGCAGAAGTTCTGACAGAGTATTTCCAAAGTGGAGATCGTAGCCAAAATCAGGAACAACATAGACCTCACGATCAACTTTGCGGAACCCCCTAGACTGCATCATTGAGTGAGAAGGAAGGAGAGCCATAAGCATCATGAGTCAAGACATCCTGACAAATTAAAAAGCAAAACTCCAATAAATACTTACTCTCATGTTCTCAGCAACAGTTTTTAAGCTAGAAGAAATGAACGAAACGGGAAATTCATCGTCGGGAATGTTGAATTCAGGGATACTTGCAATCTCTTCTACTTGCGCGTGATCAAAAAGTGCAGATGCGAATTTCGACGACCATGTTTCACCGAAGACTGAAACGTGCATAATGCATTTATCAGCTGCCGACCGTTGGAAGACACTATAGAAGATGTGCAAACAGTATATACTCACAACTGTTGTCAACCTGACCAATGCCATTAAGCTGCTTCGCAACGTCGTACATATTTTTCAGTGTAGGCAGTCGATTTATTGACTGAGGGGCAGTAGTGCTCAACGTTTGCACTACGGGGACAAAACAACAAATAGTGAGGAGAAAATCAGAATTGGATTCAGGAATTTAAATAGTAAATTTCTTGCCTGAATGGCCAAATAAAGGGGAACCAGTAAGCATTTCTTCTCCTCCATTTACAGCGTATGCCGCTGTTTGGTGACCATAGTGTGCATTGAGTAAGTCTACAAACAACGAGAACGCAACAAAAAACTTGAAGAGAACAATTATATTTGTAAGATAAGCAGGGTAAGGGAATACTTACCTAGAATTCTGCCAAAAACGCCGGTTCCAGCTTGAATCTTGTAAGGATCACCAGCATAAAACTCGTGCTGTGCGGGAAGAAAATTAGACCAATGATGCCAATGTCATAGGCGTCTAAGCAAAACAAACAGGCGAGGGGGTAAATACCTGCATAATATTATGTGCAAATGGCTGAAACGAAGACTCTGTTGACCAACCATCACGTGTCATGGGCTTCGATAAAACCCCTGTGTTCGCCAAAAATAAAGCCTCTTCGTTATTGAGCAGGAAGTATCCCAGCACGATTGGATGAAACAAAGTGTGAGTAAAAGTAGCTACAGCCGAGAAAGCACAAAAAACTGACCTTTGTTATTGTAGAGGTCTGCCAATATGTCGAAAGCGACGTTCACGCCATATTCCATACAAGTTTGGTTCGATTCATTCGCATAGACAGATTCAAGCTTGTCCAATGGGAGTGCATGCTGTGTGCCGCGGGCATCTGTATAAGCTTTGTATTGGTCTGTGGCCATGCAACGGCCTTTCGGCAAAAGTAAGTTGAACGAATCTAATCCTCCAATCATCATCAACACAACTACAGCTTTGTATGATCCTTCAGGCTCCTTTGCGTAACCCAACGTTTCTCTAATGTTGCTTTGCTTGCGAACAGTATTGGTGACATGAAATTCCGGAGTGGACACAATGAGTTGCTGGGCAATGCGGACAGCTTTTGCAATATCACCCTTGCTCATCTCTTCACCAACATACGCCTTTATCAGTGCCTTACTATCATCGGTCAGTCGTCCAGCCGTGAGGAGTATGCTAAGCTCGTTGATGATGTCATAGGCAGATAAGGTTGAGGAGGGCCAGTACGTTGTCTTCGCTGATGACAAGCTCGTATCACCCTCTCTTGTGGCACAAATACGCAATGCCCAATTTTGATTACCGCCACGATCGTCTCCCGAAGACCCATCAAATGTGTACGGATAGCAATTACTTATCCCGGTCTTAACAGTAGAAAAGAAGGCGTCGATCAATCCTATTACTCTGTGGCTTTGCAATATCATCGCCTCGGGTGCAACCAAGTCTGCAGCCTCGATGACACCAGAAGGAGCAAATTCCGGCAGGAAGAACGAGAAGACACTAATTGAAAACAAGAAACCGAAGTAACATTCAATCAGTATTAGGGAAATCAATTCAAGTTCTCATGGGATACATGGACCTGCATCTGAACTTACGATGGTGTTTCATAGCTTCCTTCGCCTATTTTGTCATAAAGGTAGATAAGTGTGGGAATGTGCAAAGGACTAGCATAACTCAGCCCCATAGAACGAAAAAATGCTAAAACTTTTATCAGAGGCTCTCTCAGCTGGCCATGTGCCTGCATGTACGATGAGGCAATGAGAAAACATCACGAAAATCGAACATAGTCAAGCATCTCATGAAACTGCCACACTGACCTGGTCAGCATCCAATACGACTGCTCGAGATTCAGGGTCGAGCAATATCGCGGCTACCATTGCCGCAAGATCTCCATATTGTCCAGAACCAAACATTCCCTGATAAGATCCACTCATATAGGCCTCAGAAACTCTGGCCACAAAACCCGGAGAAGGATTGGATATGCCAAAACGTTGAATCATTCTTACAGTAAGAAAAATAGGGTGGTTGGGATGGTAAAACAAGGAATCAATGACAGATTCGGTCTCATAAATCATGTCTCGTGTTGCTGGATCAACCATATTGATGAAATGACTAGGATTTCTGAAAGCAAAGTCACTGTCGGGAATGTAAACAATGCTCTTCATATTCTTCAAAAAGTATGTGATGCCATTGAATTTCAACGAAAAAATTGTTTCGGGAGTGAAGTTGTTACATCCTCCATCTACAGTTGCATAGACAGTGAGGTTCAAGACGCCACAACTACCAATATTCATATACACTCCAGTGTCAAAGGTTTCAGGATGAACAGCTCCATTGAGAAGAACAGAGAACACTGCCGAGGTAGATTCTATTTGGTCAACATTTGCGAAATGTGAAGATTCGTGGATTTCTACCTTGCATATACAAGACCGTTTGTCAGTATGAACAGAGCAGGAAGGTAGAGATAAACAATCTTCCTCCGTGGGATATTCATTCGACCAGAAGGCTGTGAAGAAGTTCATCGTGTCATTGCGTACTAAAGGGTCCACTTCTCTAAATCCTGCATAATCAGGTTGTGGCATGTGAACAACCGCAATGTTTCCCGAGTCAAAAGAAATCTTCACAAGAACAAAACATTCTGCATTACTCCACGAGCTGAACTGTTGATTAATAATACCCAGACCGCATGGTCCAGCTTGCAACCCCAAAACAATCCATGGATAACTCTGCTCGAGGCCATTCTGGTATGAGTAGCAGTAAAGTGATCAGCAGATATCATTACAAATTTAAAAGTATTGAAGATGGCTGGAATCCACCTTACCTCACGACAAAATTCTTCAGCTGAAGCATAAGTCATTCTAGAGGCGAAGAATGGTTTTGATTTCAGTCGCAAAACACTGGATCTCATTAGCGGGATTGATTTGACTCACCTTTCCCCTTGGTAGCGACAGTATATTTTCCCTTCTTCTTCGTGCTCCCTCCAGCCGGCTTCGGAGCACATAGGCGTTGCTACCTCCAACTTAGGGTTCCCACACATACTGGGCTTTTGCACGTAGTTTTGTAGGACTTGACCTTTGATGACTTTCTTCGCGTTGTCAAAGAATGCGAGTTCTACACAGGGTTGACGAATATACTCATAGAAGACAGGTCTTGATAAGCCGCTTTTCAACATAATAGTTCGCAGAGTGTCTACGGCATATTCTTGACCTAACATAGCGGCTTCATCGTAGACAAGATTTTCATCCAATTTCACTATGGATGGAAAAGTGCATTCACCTTGTTCGGATCGGCTACAAAGTTTTACGTAGAGAGGAGACAGTGGATTCAACTCTATTCTTTTGAGATCTGGATTGTTGCTCCAATCAGCTGGGTCAGATTGATATGTTGGCCGGCCCATACCACCAAGCAGCCTGAAAAGAGCTCCTCGTCTTAGAAAGTGTTTCCGTGGCAAATCGACACAGAGAGGCACATCCCTATTTCCAATGTACCCATTCAATAGATCAGTCTTGGGAAATACATCGCGATTAGCAGGATTAATTGTCATGGGATCCAAAGAAGTTGTCTCGAAAACTTCTTTATTTGTTGCAACAACTCCACCGCGATGAGGCCTACGGACGAAGCCTGTCATTGTGAGAGTTCATCGTGAGGACGCTACGAGGTTGACGGTGAATGATTGATTGTGGACTAAAGTAAATTAGACGGTACTCACCTGTCCATGCACGAGAGTATGAAAATATGTCGTCCATGGTATAAGCTTCCAATGGATAACCGGTTTCTGATAGAACACGACTCCCATCAGGGTTCAGCTTGTACAAGCCAATACTGAAGAGCTGCATGATCTCTCGAGCAAACTATATTAAACAGCCAGCAGAGCGCAAAGACGGTTAGAGGAGATTGCTGCATAAAACAGACGAAGCGATAACGCACATTTTCATCAGGATAGTTTGGACCATTGCCATTCATTAAATTCCATTGTAGGGATTTGTTTTCGACAAAACTCAACCATTCTGCCATCAGTACATTGTAAGAGAATTCTCTCATTAATTCTCGATAAGAGCCAAAGCCGTTTCGCACAAACTGGTCGTAAAACACTAGGTATGGTTCGGTTTTTTCCAAGGCCACTCGTGATCCGCCATTACTTTTGACGCCAACTGCGATTATTTGAGAGAGCGACCAAGCCACCCTCTGTCGGAGTTGATCTTTTGCATGAAGTGCTAGGTGTGCCCATGTTGTGTGTCTTTGAGAGGCAACCTGCCAAGTTGATGAAGTTCCGTACCCCGTACCCTCTGGAACAACAATGTCGAACCCTGTCCAGCCAAAGAGAAGAGCAGAGGAGACGTGAGAAAAGTATACGTCATTCATTGATATTGCCCCTATTATACCAACCTTGGTCGCCATAAAATGGATCGCTCGCAACCTCAAGAGGACTGCCACATATCAAAACTGCCCTCTCTGCCGGATTATATTGCATACTCTTTAGGACCTGTACCGTAGAATCATCAAGAGGAGCAGCCTCGGTTCCATCGAGGACCACATAATCCCCAAATTTGCCTAGGAGTGGGTACACTGCACGGTTGCCCACAACGATTCTTTCATATAATAACGAGGTAGGAAAGGATACGACGTTGTCGCTTATTACAGTGTATTTATTGGGATCAAGATCGGTGAGATCAAACACGCTTTGCTCGTAGGGGTGGCTGTGCATCCAACAAGAGCCATTGTTTGCTCTGACATTTCCCAATTCGTATTTTTCCTCATCTTGTTTGTCGCACTCTAATACATTCCTCGTGACATCGACGATATTGGGGTTGTAATACTGATCACTGCCATCACTGACTACTGCATCAATGATGTCACGGAACGTTTTCAGACTCATCGGGCCCAGTCCAGCAGTATTTTGGCATTCCAAGTCGGCATCGTTTTTGATCCAACGAGAGGTCCGTCGTCCTGGTCTGCACGGAGGTCGAAAGTACGGCATCCCGGTAGCATTGTTCACTTCCGTGAGCGAAAAGCCAGTCACGGCGTAGACGTTTCTTCCGGTGATTTCTCTGATACTAGCCAAATTGGCATTATCCAAAATTATGACCTTCTTTGGAAGTGTATTTGGAGTGCACGCACTCTTGGCATAAGACAACTTGCATTTCTTCTCATTCAAAAAATTCATTTGAGCATTCTGGCATAGCACTTGAGTACCCGCTACAAGACTATTGGTATCCATGGAGAGGTCACCTCCGCCGTCCTCGAGAGGGCTTTCCACGGTGTTTTCTCGTAGAGTCAAGTGCGGATCGAACGCAAACACATGGACTTCACCGGTGTCTGCATCGGTACTCCTTCCAAACACCGTCGGAATAGTGCCTGGTGGAGAATCTCGTTCATTGACCGGCAGGGGCTGACGAAAGTTGGGATGACCATCGCATTGATCCGTTCCCTCAAGTGATGTTGTATTCAAGAGTCCATTTTCATGCGAATGTATCCACTGCGCGAATAGAGGGTGAAACATAGTCGCATTTTCGATTGAGAGGAAATGTGACGATTTGAATGGAGGAAGATCCACGACTCTGTACGGAAAGAGGTCATTCGTCTGCCCCTCCATTCCTTCAATGGACACGGCGGGATTCGAAATGTAATTTTGTGGAAGGTAACGTGATAAGTTGCCTATCGGGACATAACATCCAATACAATCTATTTTGAAGGCGTTTCCATCTGGATTCGGAATTCTGTACCTCACGCCCAACTCCACTAAACTTCCATTCGTAAACGTGGGATGATCCTTGGTAATGGTACGAAAGTGGCCATCCACTTTCCATACGTATCCATCGATGCCTTCTGGCTTATCTATGGTCAAAAATTTGTTCCAGTTCATCCTCCTGCCCTGAATCGAATCACGAGAAGTCAATGCATACTTCCTCCACCGACTGTATCGTTCGCACGGAGTCGATCCCACAGCTCCGATTTCATTGGGATACTCCAATTTCGGATTGGTCCTCCTTCGATAAAATTCACGATGACTCGACATGGGCACATTGTAAATTTGATCATAGACCCACGATGTGAAATTGTTGTCGGTGGCCACGAGTGCACCAATATCTTCCTTCGTGGGACCAAAGGTGGCCTGCTCCAAAAAACGCGCCGCCTCCGCCTCCTTCGACAAGAAACGACGACGCGTCTCCAAAACATACTGCTGCGTCTCCTCCTCCAACGGCGGCAGCGTCACGTCGCACACGGGAATCGCCCCGTCACGGCTATAACACACAATGTTCAGTCCACTGTCTGCTTCGGCGAAGCGACCGGCGCTCACTTCCCAATTGGATCGGTAACTCCTCGCGACGGGACCTCGTCCAGTCCCGTCTTGATTGGATCGTATGAGAGTGCATAATGTGTAGTCGTCGTTCATGACGGGGATGCGAATGGTGGTGGGGGAGGATGTGCTCCCTGGGATTATCCTAGGAGTGCCGAGAGACGGGCATGTTACGATGGTGATTTGTGAGAAGGTTGTAGGGAGGCGGAGGAGAAGCAGGATGGTGTTTAATATGCCTAGTTGGAAGTAGGATACCGCCATGGTGAATCCAATTTATTGGTTTGATGTTGACTTTGGTTATTACTTGTGTATTATTCGAACAAGCAACAGCAAGCAACTACAGTTGCATCTCGATGTCACGCCAATCAAAAATATATCTACCTAGCAGACATTATATATCTGTTGGATCATTATCACAAAAGTCCATGAAAAAAGTCAATCCCAGAATGCATTCACGAGGTATGGTACTATAACATATTATGACCTCGAGTAATGACCTCTTCGACATGGTTACTTTATGATACACCGGTTAACACCGCGGGTGTCGTAAAATGTCCCTGAACTGTGCCACTAAGAGCCTACCATATCGCGGCATCTTCTGCCCAAGGTCTTTATGTTCCTTTGATGACAACACAGGGCTGCCATCGATTCTTCAGTCATCCATCATTGAAAATTCAGAGGTGGCCTGAGTTTGCATCATCATGGGCCAATGATGTTTCCATCCTTTTCCACAGGCAGCTGCAGCAAAAACTGCGTACAAGCACTTGAAAAGTGGATATCCTTTGGAGCGCACTCAAACACTCTGTTAGGCCAAAAGCTTGGTACAGTAAAAATGAGTATTCCCTAGCCTTGGTAAAAAATATTTACCAGCAGCCCCTGCAAGCTTTTTTGCAGCTGGCATGTTATTTCAAATTGGTAGACAGGTGTCTTCAAAATGGAGCGTCTGACCTAAGTAGATAATATAATATAATGATGGAAGAGGGGTTAGTTGACATTTGTGAAACAACAGTGCTGCAAATGTGTTATGGTATTAGTAAATTGATCTAGACAAAATAAGGAATGTAGGCACAGACATAAATCTTTTTTCCCCCTGGTGCAGAGCAACAGCATCATTGAAACAACAGTGCTGCAAATTAAGCCCCACCAACACAATACCGATACAAAAATAATACCAAAACAACAAAATCAGCCAAACTCAACCTCCAAAATAATACTACCTGCAGAAACCCCAGCTGAGACAAAGCCATTACAATGGTCAGCCAGATGTAGTGAAAT